>OY978530.1:11031371-11056371 GCA_963854835.1 Megamerina dolium
ACCCATTCACCAAAAGTTAGCCGTTGTGGTAGGTCGTGTGCCTTCAATTCTTGCACCAGCTGTATATTAAAAGATTTTACACCAAAATTTTCCACGTAGTGGAGTAAGAGAGGCCCAATTGCTGCGAACGGCGCCGAATCAACAATTCACGGTCATCAACAATACTGGCAGATACAGCTGCGATATTTTCCTCTGTCCGCACCCTACGTATGAGTGTTGGTTGTTTAATATCCAATAATATAAATTTGGTGCGAAATTTAGTCACAAGATTTCGAATAGCCGCCTCAAAAGGTCGCCCAAACTGATCATATAATGGAAGAAGTGCACGATGCACTTTCTTAACCCAGCATGAATTTTGATAACGAAATTCAATAATCTGAGAGCGTTGTTCGTTTGTAAATCAATTCATGGTTAAATTATAGACCAAACTGAACATGCTTGACAGTAGCATGTTACACGAAAACAGTTGAGCTGCCAAAAAGAAAGTTGCTAAAAAATCACCCTGTACTTTGTATGGAGCTACATTATATATTCGAAGTGGCTCATCCATTTCTTGTGAGTATATTAATTATTTTTTGAAATAGATCCGAAGGACTCTTTTCCAATACTGCTGTGTATGTTAAATTTTGAACAGTATTAGAAGCGACTTACTTATATTAACCGGTTCCGAATGACAGAACCTTTGTGACATCAATTTTTCTGAGATTTATCACAGATTTCTTTTAGAAGCGTTTTCATGCCTAATTGCTACTACCCGACGAATTGCTAATTGCTTGCAAACAGGTGGGCACCGTTCGCAGGAAAAAACTTTTCGATATAAAATTTGTGTTTCAGCCGAGGGTGGAATCCAATACCTACAGGTCGGAAGGGCATTATCCATTATATTTCTATTCTATGTACTAAATATCGCTGTTCTAGATAAACAGTAAGTAAGTTATAACGGGTTGAAATTTACATAAGTTCTGATGATGATCTTTTTGATTGCTCCGTATGAGCGATGCAGTTGATCGTTCATCCCCATTTTCAAAAGGGTCTATATGTTTAAACCTTAGGTAGCACATGACGAAATATCTCAACATTTGTTCAAGTTGTCATGCAAACCATCCAAGAGTCATATAGGCTGACATCTTTAGCACTTTTGGGATCGCTGTTGATAGAAGCACATTCTGTAAACTGTATAGTATAGACTAATCTTGTGTAAAGAATAAAAGAAGGAAATATGGGAAAATGTGTTTGAATTTTGTGCGAACAAAGTTTTTTAAAGTGTGTACAGGTTCATTACAGGGCAAAGGGATAAAAAAAGTATATATATAATTCTTAAAAAAGATTGAATTAAATCTAGGTTAGGTAAATGGTAAAATATGAAAATTAGTTAATGTGTTTACATTTCTAGTTTAAAGAAAATTAATATTTATTGAGATAGAACCCCAAATAGCTTATAAATAAATTTGTTGCAGAACTTCGTAAGATGAGTATATGGTTTTCAAATTTTGTAAATTTCTTGTTTAGGTCTAATCGAAGATAGTAAACCACAATAACACTGGTGAAAAAGCTGTCGTGAAAGGGTTAAATCGACTATCAAGGTAACGCTGATAAAGAATATACGTAAAAACGATTTTATAACTGAAGACCATACTTCAAGTGGTTACCCAAGTCACATCAGGTTCGCGTTAAATCAAATGTAAAAAGTGATGTTAAAAGGGTAATATTTTTGTCATATTCGCATGGGCTGTATCTCGTTGAAAGCAGAATTAAATGGGAATAGCTGTAAAAAGGAGTCCGTGATGAAGTAAGATGCATTAAAAAACCTACTTCAGTCTGTCATTCAGTGTATACCAAAATTTTAAGAAATGGATATCGATAATAAAAAAAAAAAAATTAATAAATTCAACTTGTGGTGATAAGAGTATAAGTTTTGAAACAATTAGAAAGTGGTTAGCAGGATTTCGTGATTAAAATTTTAGTCAATTGACGAACAAATCCT
This sequence comes from Megamerina dolium, assembly GCA_963854835.1. Classification (NCBI taxonomy): domain Eukaryota; kingdom Metazoa; phylum Arthropoda; class Insecta; order Diptera; family Megamerinidae; genus Megamerina; species Megamerina dolium. The sequence goes on from OY978530.1 coordinate 11,033,356, forward strand.
ATCTTTGCTCTATGAAAATCCATGTCAAACTGAAATTGAAACTAAGAGTAACACAGCAAGCAATCTCAGTTCGATTGCATGCAATGGAAAAGATTCAGAAGGAAGGAAACTGGGTTCCTCGTGAGCTAACCGAAGACACAATTACATATGACAAGAATGACAAAATCATTACAGGAGATGAAAAGTGGACAGTGTGCGTTACTCCTAAATGTAGAAAAGTACGAGTTAATCCAGGTCAGCCACCACATCGGTTGCAAAACCGCATGCAAAAAAAGTGTTGCTGTGTATCTGGTCTGATTGGAAGGAAATCATTTACTATGAGCTTCTGGAACTTGGTCAAGCTGATAGAGCTGAAATTGAGTTATAAGAGTATATATCAATTCTTTCTAATACTCCCCAAAATTTAGCTCGCACAACCATACTTAAAGAGAACCTTGGCCAAGGGACTCTTTGGGGTCTATAAGTGCCACATATTTTTTTAGTAGTGAACTTGTAGGGATAACGTGTTTTCATAGCCAAAACAAAGCCGACCTCAAAGACAGCATCGACCCCCTTGATAAAAATTGGTAATACTTTAACTCCACAACGGCCACGATTACCCGCCAATATTTGTTTAATTTTACGCAATATATATTAAGGTGATATACAAAATATCCGTGGTTTGCTGGTAAATTTATGATCAAAAATTATCTTTATTAAAGATCAATTTTAATGAAGTATATACTCGTATTGGGCATTGTTATGACCTTTTTCCATTTTTCGAGAAGCTTCATAATTCCATCGGTGTAGAACTTCTGTGTTTTTTTTAAGGAATACTTGGCCAAGTGATTTTCAGAGGCTTTTCCGTTGGCCAATATTTACCATCAAGAGAGCTTTGCAGAGATTGAGATAGTGGATGCATCAAAATTTCCTCACAAAAGTCCATCAATTTGCTGCTCGGAATCAAAGATGTGTCTGGCCTAACTCCAATCGTTTTTTCTTCAGTTCTTCGTTCAAATGGTCGCGTTGTGCAGGGTAGAGGACCAAATTGACCGTTTCGGCGGGTATGGCAGCACATAATGGGCAATTCCCAATCCCACCAAATACTCAACATAACCTTGTTTGTCGCCAATCCAGGTTTCGATATCGTTTGTGGGAGAACCACCGGCATTTGAGCATAATTTTTTAAATTTAATATTCTCGTATTTAATTCATTCTTCATCGCCCGTGATGATTCGTTTCAGAAATGGTTCGATTTAGTTGAGTTTCAGCTACGCCGCTCTGATGGTAACTCGGTCAAGTACATGTTTTTGCATTAATTCAAGTGGTACCCACACATCGAGCTTTCTTGAGTAGACTTTTTGAAATTTTTCCAGACTATAATATGTATCATATTAATGTTTAGTATCTCCGATATACTCTGACAGTTCGCATGCCGCTCTAGCTTCACCATATGCAAAATTTCATCGACTTTTGAAGTGGCAGGCCGACCAGAGCGAGGTGCGTCTTTATCATCGAAATTTCCAGAACGGAATCGAGAGAACCAATGTGAGACAGTACGTTCCGTTGAAGCACTCTAACCGCAAACTGCTAAAAATTTTCTAAATATTTTGCACCGGTTTTGCCATTTTTGAGATAGAAAGTTCTTCTTCTCTGTTCTTCGCTAGCTGGCGCCAGTTAGAACTTCCAAGCGCCGTCAGGTTCTCCAGTACTTGGTCTTTCCACCTGAGGTTTGGTCTTCCTCTTCTGCGTCGTCCTCCAGCGGTTTCCGAATATAACACCTTCTTAGCTGGAGCGTGTTCTTCCATTCGCTCGACATGACCTAGCCAGCGCAGCCGCTGGATTTTGATGCGCTTTACTATTTCAATATCGGCATACAGCTCGTACAGCTCATGGTTGTACCTTATTCGGTACTCGCCACCAACGCAAATAGGTTCAAAGATCTTGCGTAGGATTTTTCTCTCGAAAACTCCATGCATTCGCTCATCCGAGGTGGAAATTGTCCAGGCTTCAGCGCCATATGTTAGAGTATGTTGTATGTTGTAGAGTGTAGTTTTCGTTCTTCGAGAGAGGGCTCGACTTCTCAATTGCTTACTCAGCCCAAAGTAACACCTGTTAGCAAGAGTTATCCTACGCATGATCTCCAAGCTGACGTCATTACTGCTGTTAATTCTGGTTCCAAGATAGACAAAGTCCCTTACTACTTCAAAAGAGTAGTTGATTACAGTGACGTGCTGTCCAAGACGCCGGGACTCTTTGTTTGTTGACACTAGATACTTCGTCTTGCCCTCGTTCACCGTGAGACCTATCCGACGCGACTCTCTTTCCAACTCTGAGAATGCTGCACTGACTGCTCGCGTGTTCATGCCGATTATGTCAATATCGTCGGCATACGCTAACAGCATGACACTTTTGTTGAAGATAGTGCCATTATGTCGTAGATCAGCAGCACGTATTATTTTCTCCATAATAAGATTGAAGAAGTCGCACGATAACGAATTACCTTGTCTGAAACCCCGTTCGGTACTAAACGGTGCGGAGATGTCCTTCCCAATTTTCACTGCACAACGGGAGTCATGCAGTGTCATTCTACAAAATCGAATGAGCTTTGCAGGAATACCGAACTCAGACATTGTAGCGTAGAGGTAATCCCTTACCGGACTGTCGAAAGCGGCTTTATAATCAACAAATAGGTGGTGTGTGTCGATCTGTTTTTCTTGGGTCTTCTCCAGGATTTGGCGCAGTGTGAAAATCTGGTCGATGGTGGATTTACCAGGTCTGAAGCCACACTGATACGGTCCAATCAGGTTGCTTAGCATAGGCTTCAACCTGTCACACAGTACGCTCGATAGAACCTTGTATGCGATACTCAGGAGACTTATTCCACGGTAGTTGGCGCAAATTGTGGGGTCTCCTTTTTTATGTACAGGACAGAGAACACTGAGCCTCCAATCATCAGGCATGCTTTCATCCGACCATATTCTGCTTATGAGCTGGTGCATGCGGGTGAGCAGCTCATCGCCTCCGGTCTTAAACAACTCGGCAGGCAGGCCATCAGCACCTGCAGCTTTGTTGTTCTTCAGCCTTAAAATGGCCGTTTCAACCTCGTCATAGTCGGGTGGTGGAATATCAACACCATCATCTATAATTGGGGTTATCGGGCAACCTCCTCCACTGGCGGAATTGTTCGTAGCATCGCCATTCAGTAAAGTGGAGAAGTGTTCCCTCCATAGGCTCAGTACACTCTGGACATCCGTAACCAGATTCCCATTTCCATCACGACAAGAAGAGTGTATTCCGAATCATTCAACCTTAATATTTCTTTTCGCCTGACGGACCACTGTAGTGTGTTTCAGGCAGAAGTTAAAGCGATTCACAATGCACTAACTTGGATCAAACAGAGCTTTGTCTCCCGCAGAGACATCTGCATCTTGAGCGACAGCCAAGCTGCATTTAAGGCCCTGGACTCATTTCTCGTGAAATCTAAGACCATTCATGACTGCCGCAAATCTCTTAACGAGATGGCTGAGCAGCACAATATTCTCCTGTGCTGGGTACCCGGACACAGGGGTATACGAGGAAACTGCATAGCCGACGAGCTTGCAAGACAGGGTACAAACGAGCCTGTAACCCAGGAGAATTCTCGGTTAGGGATCCCCATAGCCACGTGCAAGCTTAAACTGGAGGATATCACCACTAACGTCTTTCAGAAAAGATGGACAGATACACCCATCTGTAGAACGGCGAAATTGCTGTGGCCCCTACTCAGCAAGAAACGTTCACGTAAACTTGTCGATCTTAATAGGGTAGATATCTCGACCTGCGTGGGAGTGGTCACTGGTCACTGCCTCATACGTCCTCACGCTGTGAGATTAGGTCTGGGCAACCTCACTCATGACTTCTGCAGAAGCTGCAGGGATGAAGAGGAACTCGAGACGATCTCACATCTGCTTTGCACCTGCCCCGCTTTATGCAAAAATCGAAAAAAATTCCTAGGACACTACCATTTGAGTGACCTAGCCCAACTATCCCAGATTGATATTCTCAATCTCCTAAAATTTATTCAACGTTCCGGTTGGTTCAGCGAGTAACCAGGTGAAGAAAAATCCGTGCGACGGTATCACAACGGGCCTAATTCTGGCCTATGTGCGCTCTCTCTCATCAGAGAGGGCGGCCGCTCTAACCTAACCTAACAAATTATTGAGTGAGCCTTTAAATGCTGCTCTAAACATATAAATATATATATATATATATATATATATATATATATACATATTAGGGTGGGTCAAATTCGTGATTCTTATTCTATGGGTCATTCTAAGCAAATTTGCCAAAGAAACCATAGCTCTAAAATGAATTTCGAGCCCCCGGCTTTTTCAAAATAGGTATTTTTTCTAGAAATATTCGAGAATAATGGCAAAAAAATGCTATTTCCTTTAGCCAAATGTGTATGTGGGGGTTTTTGGATCGAGGAATCCTTTCAAGTCACATTTACATTTCCCAATGTAAAATAATTCTTTATTAATTCACGTATCGAATATGGTTGCCTTCAGCAAAAAATGAATATATATATATATATATATATATATATATATATATACATATATATATATATATATACATATGTATATATATATGTATTACATATATATATACATATGTATATATATATATATATATATATATATATATATATATATGTATATATATATATATATATATATATATATATATATATATATATATATATATATATATATATATATATATATATATATATATTCATTTTTTGCTGAAGGCAACCATATTCGATACGTGAATTAATATTGATTGCTAACTATTGACGTACTACTTACTTATGTGGCCTTTACTACCGTAAATCGATAAGCCGAGTTTAGAATGATTCGCTAGCTATTTCTGCCATTCGTTAGCTAGCGCTAGTTAGAAATTCCAAACGTCATCAAGTTCTCTTGTTGCAGGTATTTCCGCCAGATGTTAGGTTGCCTCTTCTGGATAATAACCCAGCGGATTCCGAATATATAACAGTGTTAACAAGAATGATCCTTCGCAGTATCTCCAGGCTGACGTCATTACCGGTGTTAACGCTGGTTCCAAGATGATAAAGTCCTTCACTACTTTAAAAGCGTAGTTATCAATAGTGACGTGCTGTCCAAGACGCTGGGACTCTTTGTTTGTTGGTACAAAGTACCACGTATTGTCTTCGTTCACCGTAAGACCCATACGACGCGACTCTCTTTCCAGCTTTGAGAATGCTGCATTCACTGCTCGCGCGTTTATGCCGATTATGTCAATATCGTCGGCATACGCCAACAGCATGACACTTTTGTTGAAGATAGTGCCATTATGTCGTAGATCAGCAGCTCGTATTATTTTCTCCATAATAACATTGAAGAAGTCGCACGATAACGAACCACTTTGTCTGAAACCCCGTTCGGTTTTAAACGGCTAGGAGAGGTTCTTTCCAATTTTCACTGCACAACCGGAGTTATGCGGTGTCATTCTACAAAGTCGAATGAGCTTTGCTATATATATATATATATATATATATATATATATATATATATATATATATATATATATATATATATATATATATATATATATACATATATATATACATATATATATATATATACATATATATATATATATATATATACATATATATATATATATATATATATACATATATATATATATACGGTACCCACCTGTCGGCAAGCAATTGGCAATTCTTCCGACAGTAACAACTTGCCATGAAAAAGCTTCTTAAAGAACTCTGTGACAAAGCTCAGAAAAAGTGATGTCACAAGTGTTCTGCCGTTCGGAACCGGCTAAAATAAGTAGGTCCCTTCTAATATTGTCCAAAAATTTAAGACGCACAGCAGTAATGGAAGAGAAGCTCGGCCAATGAGCCCTTTGGGGCTTTATGTGGCCACATATTTATTTTTTTATATATATATATATATATATATATATATATATATATATATATATATATATATATATATATATATATATATATATATACATATATATATATATATATATATATATATATATATATATATATATACTTATACTGCGTAGGGTAGCGCCGTAGACTAGCTCCGCTGGAGACGCTTTGAGATCTGCTTTATAGGTTGTACGCAGACCCAGCAAAATTGTTGGTAAGTGCTCAGTCCATCGCTCATGGTTCTGGCATAAAATCGCAGCCTTCAGTGTTCGATGCCACCTCTCTACTAACCCGTTTGATTGAGGGTGAGAAGGAGTCGTTCTGAGGTGCGATATACCCAAGGTACGGGTCAGCTCTGCAAAAAGGGTAGACTGGAATTGCCGTCCTTGATCTGACGTGATTTTCTCGGGAACTCCAAACCTCGATATCCAATTGTCTATCAGTGCACGTGCGATAGTTGGAGCAGTCATATCGGGAATCGGTATTGCCTCGGGCCACCTGGCGAATTTGTCGACCAACGTGAGACAGTAACGTTGTCCATTGTTGAGAGGGAATGGGCCCACTATATCGACGTTAATATGGGAAAATCGTTTGTCCGGCGGCATGTAACGCTGCAGTTGAGAAAATGTGTGGCGGTTCACTTTTGACCGTTGACAGTGAACGCACGCCTTGGTAAAAGCTCTGCTGTCTTTCTGTATGCCAGGCCAAACGAATCTTTGCGTCATCAATTTGGCTGTAGCACGTGGGCCTGGGTGGCACAGGTTATGCGTAGACTCTAAAACCAAACGTCTGTACTTCTTGGTAACAAATGGCCGAATGCAGTTTGTCGAAACGTCACAGTACAACTGAGCTGCCTGGAATTGTAAAGAGTTTTAATTTATGAGAACCATTTGCGTTACCTTTTTGCAGTAATTGTTGCAATTCTTCGTCTACTTTCTGATCAATCGCCAGTATTTTAAAATCAACGTGTGCCATTTGCAAGGATGAAATACGAGAGAGTAAATCTGCTGTAACGTTTTCTTTACCGTTTACATGACGGATGTCTGTAGTAAGTTGCGAGATGAAATCCAACTGGCGTGCTTGTCTATTCGAAGCCTTGTCTAAATTTTGTCTGAAGGCGTACGTAAGCGGCTTGTGGTCCGTATAGATATGACAGAGCCGGCCTTCTAGCATAAATTTAAATTGTCGAACTGCTAAATATATCGCTGTTAGCTCACGGTCGTAGGTGCTATAACGCAGTTGCGACTTATCAAACTTTTTTGAGAAGAACCCCAACGGTTCAAGAGCACCTTCTACCACCTGATGAAGAACGGCGCCGGCCGCAATATTGGAAGCATCCACCCAAAGGGATAGCTCCGCTTCTTTCGATGGGTGCGCGAGCAAAGTTGAGTTCGCTAGTTGTTGTTTGCACTTCTCAAAAGCTGCTGATGTCTCAGCAGACCAGTTGAGTAGTGATCGGTCGTTTTTGACGTTTTCAGGGCACATCTCTAGCAGCGGTGCCTGTGCTTCGATTGCATGAGGTATAAACCGTCTATAAAAGTTTATCATCGACAAGAAACTCTTCAATTCCTTAACGGTGGAAGGCCTTTTGAAATTGCGTATGGCCTCTACGCGCTCTGGATGCGGTCGAATCCCTTTCGAGGATATCATGTGGCCGAGAAAGATTATCTCGCTTCGGCCGAATTCAGACTTCGCTACGTTGATAGTTAAATTGTACTTCGTAAGTCTTTCAAAATGTTGGCGGAGGTGTAGTTCGTGCTCTCTTGGACTTGATGAAGCGATGCAGATGTCGTCCATGTATGGGAAGACAAAATCCAGACCACGTACGACCTCGTGAATTAGCCTTTGAAAGGTTTGAGCTGCATTTCGCAGTCCAAACGTCATATATGCAAACTCAAATAAGCCAAAGGGCGTGGCAATAGCAGTTTTTGGGATATCATCCAGATGGACAGGTACCTGATGAAACGCTTTCTGCAGGTCGACTTTTGAAAAAATTGTCTTGCCTTGCAAATTGCTTGTAAAATCCTGTAGGTAAGGTATTGGGTATCTGTCCGGTGTCGTGATAGCATTCAATGCCCGATAGTCGCCACATGGGCGCCAGGTGCCATCTGCCTTTTTAACCATATGCAGCGGACTGGCCCAACTGCTTCGTGAGGGTCTGCAAATTCCAAGCTTCATCAAGCTTTCGAATTCGGCCCGCGCAGCTGCTAGCTTATCAGGAGATAGGCGTCTAGGGCGAGCGAAAACGGGTGGGCCGTGCGTGTCGATATAGTGTACCACGGATGTTTCTATGGTAGTGCCGGGCTGGGCGAAGCGTGTTACTGCTGGGAACTCGTTTAATAATTCAGCGTACGACGAAGATGTATCGAATGACTTGACGGAAAGGTGTTTGGCGGCGACCATATGTCCAGTAGTTTCTAATGAAGTATTATTATCGATCAGGCGACTTCGTTTTAAATCAATGAGTAAACCAAAGTGATTGATGAAATCTGCACCAATTATACCCGAAGTAACATCAGCGATCAAAAACGTCCACAAAAACTCGCGCCTTAGTCCCAGGTTAACTTTTAAGAGCACTTCTCCGTAAACGTTGATAGGAGTTCCATTAGCGGCAAACAATTTCATGGAAGAAGGTTGATACTTGACTGAACGTGAGCCTTTTGGTATAACAGACACGTCTGCGCCGGTGTCAATTAAAAATTTTTAATTGTTTGTGATGTCTGATACCTGAAGGCGAAAAATTGCTGCATCAAGATGTTTGCCCGTACTCGGTGCAGCTTGAGTCAAGTAACATCAATTCGGTGAATTTGCGTTGGCGTAACTGCAGGGGGTTTTGCATCTACGCGCGTTGTCGCCAAAAGTACGATGATACCAGCAACTCCTATTTGCTGAGTTACTGGTTGTCCGAGGTTCAGGTGAACGATTACGGCTGTATGAACGTGAGTGGCTTCGTGAACTCCTTTTTTTCGTCTGTATCGCCTCAAGTCGCTTTGAGAGTTGCGAAATCTGTCGTTGGAGTGCTTGCAGGGTAACCTCAGAATCTGTGTTAAACTGGTTCGATGAGGGTGAGACGGCGGAAGATTGCTCTACTCTATTTATACCACGTAGGCCCATCGACTCTACTATGGCATCTGCGATTACAACTTTATCCACCGGGTCCCCTTTTGCAGCTATCACTGCAGCCTGCGCGTGAGGTGGTAATCGTGATGCCCACAAATCAACTAGAACTGTTTCACATAGTGAAATACCAGCAACTCGAAGCATTTCATTGAAGAGCTGACTAGGCTTCATATCTCCTAGTGGCATGTCCGATAAAACACGCTGCAGGCGCCTTTGCTGACTGTCGGCGAAATGTGAGGTTAGTTTGGTTTTGATGTACTCATACCTGTTCTGTTGAGGGGTGGCTTCAATGATTGCGCGCAGCTCTGTCAATTTATTTGGTGGCACTTGCGCCATCACGAGGTTGTATTTCCTGATGTCTTGAGTTACTCCCGACGCAGCGAACCAAAACTCGAGCGACATAAAATATGATTCGATGTTCGTGGCGGCCATGCTCGGTGGATTTATTCTTGGAACCACAGCAGAATCCACATGAACATCATTTCCGATAAGCTGTGCATTTGGTGGTTGTTGTGGAGGTGTTGTGCCATTGTCCTCCGGCCCAAGCATCTTTGTAATTTTTGTAGGTTAAAAGATTATTCCACAACCGAAGAAATTGCTTTTAAGCGCCGACAAATGCACGTGGAGTTTTTTCACTTTTACGAATGAGCTTACCTCAATTTTATACTTCCGGGGTCACCACTTTTAAGGTTAGTATTTGCTTTTATTCGTAAAGAGTACAAGATCGGAATGAATGTGTGAAAGTTATTTCTGCTATCATGCAGTAGGTGCACTGAGGCGATGCGGGAGTTGCCACAGTAGTCGGCAATGATGTAAAAAATGATTTTCTTGTGGGGGTTGCCACATATATATACATATATATATATATATATATATATGTATATATATATATATACATATATATATATATATATATATATATATATATATATATATATATATATATATATATATATATATACATATATACATATATGTTGAGAGGAGCATTTAAAGACTCACTCAATAATTTGTTAGGTTAGGTTAGAGCGGCCGCCCTCTCTAATGAGAGAGAGCGCACATAGGCCAGAATTAGGCCCGTTGTGATACCGTCACACGGATTTTCCTTCACCTAGCAACTCGCTGAACCAACCGGAACGTTGAATAAATTTTAGGAGATTGAGAATATCAATCTGGGATAGTTGGGCTAGGTCACTCAAATGGTAGTGTCCTAGGACACTAGGACACTACCATTTGAGCGGAGCAGGTGCATAGCAGATGTGAGATCGTCTCGAGTTCCTCTTCATCCCTGCAGCTTCTGCAGAAGTCATGAGTGAGGTTGCCCAGACCTAATCTCACAGCGTGAGGACCTATGAGGCAGTGACCGGTGACCACTCCCACGCAGGTCGAGACACACCTGCTCCCACCTTTCCATTGAGCTTAGAGCCATCAGTAAAGATGAGAGTATAATTTGGCATGAATCCTTCCGCCTCCCAGGCGAACCTATCAGGGAAGGAGGTTAGGAATTTCCGTTCAAAGGCATATGTCGGCTTGATATAATCAAGTGAGGATTCAATATTAAAATTTTCCAGTATACTAGCATGTCCGAAGGACTTTGATGTCCATTGGTGCAGGCCAGTGAGGCGTAAAGCAGAATTGGCCGCCAGCTGCTTACCAAGTAATTCAAGCGGGGTAAGATGTAGAAGCACTTCTAGTGATAACGTTCGAGTTGTTCTCAGTGCTCCTGTTATTAAAATACAAGCCGCTCTTTGTATTTTATCAATGGGCCTGACATAGGAGGACTTAGTAAGTGCAGTCCACCAGGTCAGTACCCCATACAGGAGAACTGGCCTGATAACCGCCTTGTAAATCCAACAAACAATTTTCAGTTGCATATACCACTTTTTCCCTATTGCTTTTTTACAGGCATAGAGTGCAGTGCTGGCTTTCCCAACCCTACAGGTGATGTTTTTCTTCCAGTTTAGTTTTCGGTCTAGGACTATTCCTAGATAACGGGTTTCTTCTCGCAGAATTAATGGGACCCCCCCTAGAGTGGGAACGTTTATGGGTGGTGTTTTATGCTTTGCGGAGAACAAAATCAACTCAGTTTTTTGTGGGTTCGAATTTAAGCCCCTATCCTTAGCCCATTTTGATAACATATTGAGATTGATTTGAATAATGTCCGTTAGTATTTCCGGAAATTTTCCAGCCACCAACAAGACAACGTCATCGGCATAAGCAATCACTCCGCACCCCTTCCTCTCTATTTCCCGTAGTAGTTCGTAAACTACCAAGTTCCATAGAACAGGGGAGAGTACTCCACCTTGTGGGGTTCCTCTTCTTACACGTTTCGTGATGGTAGATCCACCCAGCTCGGATGTAATGAGTCTATCTTTCAATAGCCGTTCTATCCATCTGCTAAGCGTTACCTCCACCCCGAGTCGTGCAAGAGCCTCCGTGATTGCTCTGGGCTGAACATTGTTGAAGGAACCTTCAATATCCGTGAAAGCCGCTAGTACGAATTCTTTATTATGAAGAGATTTCTCCACAATTGAAACTAACGCATGTAGCGCTGTTTCAACGGACTTTCCCTTTGTGTATGCATGTTGAGAAGGAGACAGCATGTCGCTGCTTATGGTGTATCTTAGATGGATTTCTAGTAATCTTTCCAGTGTTTTGAGTAAGAATGACGATAGACTAATTGGTCTAAAGTCCTTTGGGCTTGTATGGGAGCTCTTTCCAGCCTTAGGTATGAAGACAACTTTGACTTGTCTCCAGAGTTTCGGAATATAGCCAAGGCTTATGCAGGCAATGAAAATCTGCTTTAGCCATGGAAGAATGAGTTTGGCTACCTGTTGTAGCTGTGCTGGAATTATCCTATCAGGTCCAGGGGATTTGTAAGGCTTGAACGTGTTTATCGCCCAAGTAATCTTCTCCGATGCAACTATTGAATAGTCTAACGGTAATAACTTGTAATCAAGCGGGGTTTCAGTTTCAGACGGATCGTTTGGGAAATGTGAATTTACTAGCGTTTGCAGCGTTTCAGTAGAGGTTGTGGTCCACGTTCCATCTGGTTTGACCAGAACACTTGGAGTATGGGGTGATTTAGAAAGGATTTTCCTAAGTTTAGAAGTCTCAGAAGCGTCTTCTATATCACTGCAGAAGCTCTTCCAGGCTTCCCTTTGGCATTTCCTGAGATTGTATTTATAAGTTCTGAGGGCCGATTTATAACCCGCCCAATCTGATTCTAGGTGAGAGCTTTTAGCACAATTGAAGAGCTTGCGACAGTCTTTTCTCAAACTGTCGAGCTCCTGGTTCCACCATGGAGGTTTACCTTTCCACCATTTCTTACGAATCGGACAGGACAACTTGAATGCCTTGTTGAGAGTTTTTGTGAGGCAATAGACTGCGGCGTCTATCTGATTAATGTTGGTTATAGTCGAAGGAGCTACGGGTAGATTAGAGCTAACTGACTCCCTGAAACGTTAATTTGTAATCTCTCCTATTTTCTTTCCTTTTTTTTATTATTAAATTCAACCTAAATATGTATTTTGCATTCCGTTAATCCCCTCATTACTCTCATTGCAATAGTATATCATATAACACTCATTTTTGCTATGCACTCAAAGTTTCGAAAGCATCATGCAGGCATTATACATTTTGTATTATTATTAGTCTTTAGATCTTCGATAAATAAAGAACAACGAAAAGTCGAACAAAAGAGTTTTAGACTTCAAACATTGGTGACTCCGACGTGATTACACTTTGTGATTCGTCATACAAAATCAAATTTCGTCATAGCATATATCGTCTTGTTACTTTTTTTTGTTGATGCGTGATAACCGTTGCATACACGGTCGACAGACTACGTGAGATTCACTTTTCTGCATTGATTTTTTTACCGTTCATTGCGAACACGCCAGTGAACAGTTATCTTTGAACAATTAGCTTGTGTGCATTCCACGCACAGTCACAAGTATCAAATTAAAATTACAAGCATGTCTATGCATGAAGATACCACTTTTGGTGATGTACTCCAAACACCGCCATTGTTCTCGAAGAGGAAATGTGCGGCCATATTTCGTCAGTTATGCACCATTCAACAACAATTGACGAGTGACGCACTTCAAGCCATGGATCAGATTGAGTTATCCATGCGCATCGAACTTTTGGATCACATTATGCACAACTCTGAAGCTGCTTAATCTCTCTTGGAAGAGGAAGATCCACAGGAATTGGATGGTAGCATTAGAGAAGAATTTTTATTAGCTTACGTCTCTGTAAAAACAGCCGTCGCGCTAGAATTAAAATAACACCATATGGAGACACATGCTCATTCATAGGCGATTTAGGTCTTAAGGTTAGCAGCTGCGTAAGCATTACCATAAAATCTTTGCATAATAATTACACAACAAGCATCATGTCAGCAGTAGTTCCAACAATTACTGATTACCAACCTAATCATTATTTTAACACATCGCATTGGGACATACCATCAAACAAAAAGCTAGCAGATCCAACCTTTTACAAATCTCAGCGTGTAGATATTTTGCTTGGCGCTGGTATATTTTTTGACCTTTTATGCGTTTATATCTTACAAAAGACTCGGCTTGGTTGGGTCCTTTCTGGTGGGCAGCACAAACCTTCAATATCATCCACTCTTACAACGACAACTACGATTTCAGAGAGAGATGAATACAGGCATTGTTTAGACGAAATTGTTCGTGCATTATGGGAGGTAGACAGCAGCCTCGACTCAACCGTAAAGACAACGAAGGAAGAACTAGACTGTGAAGAGCATTTCAAGCTCAATTTTCGCCGGTTGCTTACTGGAGAATATTCGGTTCGTCTCCCAACAAAACTTAGTATTGATCTGCTTGGTGACTCATACAATTAAGCACTGCAACGATTTTTAATGCTAGAACGTCGACTTCTTCGCAACGGTGAGGTGAAAGCGAAGTATTCAGCATTCATGAAAGAATACGCAGAACTTGGACACATGTCCTTAATCAAAGAAGCGCCACGTAATACAAAAATGTATTACTTACCTCCTGCAGACTCATGTCGATTCTCTCGAAATCTGGCTAGCAAAATGGCGTATAAAAGTCAATGAATCAAAGAGCGTACATGTAACCTTCACGCTAAGGCTAGATACATGTCCCCCACTTAAAATTAATGGCCAATCAGTTCCACAATGTTCCTCAACAAAGTACTTGGGTATTCACCTCGACAGAAGGCTGACATGGAAAAATCACATAGAGGCAAAGAAAACTCAGATCAAGCTTAAAATGAATCAGTTATGGTGGCTGTTACACAAAAGATCAAAGTTGAATCTTGAATACAAAGTGCTATTATATAAAGCAATCCTGAAACCAATCTGGACTTATGGTATTCAGTTTTGGGGCACCGCATCTCCCTCTAATATCGAAAAATTGCAGCGAATACAATCCAAGTGTCTGCGAATTATTGTAAACGCGCCTTGGTATATGAGGAACGTTAACATCCATCGAGATTTAAATGTATCCACAATTTCTGAGGAAGTTGCAATGTACTGCAGAAGCTACATTCAAAAATTACACAATCATCCGAATCCCCTTGCTAGGCAATTGTTGCTGAGCAAGGGGCATCGTCGATTAAAAAGAAAAGACACACTGAATATGCTGTAAAATTGCTACATCTCGCGACTCACCAAATTGTGATGGAACGTAGGGGATATCACATAGTTTTATTTAGTTTGTAAGATTTGAATACTTATTGTTAGTTTCTCGTATTTAAGAAAGATTCAATAAAAAAAAATAAGCTAACAAAAAAAAAAAAAAAAAAAAACTTACCCCATCATTGTGTTTTTAAAAATGACAGCACAACAACAAAGCTTCTTGTCGTATTCGATGGCTCGGCGATTACCTCATTAGGTTATTCGCTCAACGAGGTTCTGATGACAGGGCCATCCATTCAGGCGAAGCTACCAGAAATTATCATTCGTTTTCGTTCACATGCAATTGCGCTCACTGGGGACATTTGCAAAATTTACTGATGCGTGCGTGATTATTACTTCTTGACAATTCGTACAATGCACCAACTAGCTGCTGATGAGAGCAAGTCGTATCCTCATGGGTCGCAGATTATTTTGCGTAACTTTTATGTGTATGATATGATCACCGGGGCTGACACCGTCAATAAATCAATTTAAATAATGAATAAAACTTCCAAATTATTGGCCAAAGGGGGCTTTAAGATTCGGAAATAGTGATCGAATCATTCAGATGTACTTTCTCATATTCCTCTTGATAATAAAGAGAAGTTTTAAAAGTTTGATGATGGAAGTAACATAAAGAAGGCGCTTGGGCTTTCATGGAATCTGGAAACAGACACATTTTTGTTCTCGTTAGCATTGCAGAAATCTGTTTCAAAAATAACAAAGCGAACTGTTCTTTCCACCATAGCACGCTTTTATGATCCGCTTGGGCTGATTGGGCCAATAGTATGCAAGGCAAAAATATTTCTGCAACGCTTATGGATGGAGAAGATCGACTGGGATGAGAGCCTGTCAATGTCTCATCACGATACATGGAAAAAGTTGTATTGTGAAATTGATGTCATAAAGCACTTAATGTTTCAGCGCTTCGTTCTAATGCCAAACGCTTCCATCGAAGTGCACGCCTTTTGTGACGCCAGTCTTTCAGCTTATGGAGTTTGCGTTTATATTTGTGCGCGTAACAACCAAAATTCTCGCGTTACTCTCTTATGCTCTAAATCCTGAGTTGTGCCACTTAAAACACTAACAATACCAAAATTGGAACTTTGTGCTGCAACACTACTTGCACAAGTGGTTCACACAGTCGCTGGTCTCGGCCTTTATAACTGCCCTTTTTACTGATCAATGGCCAAGCACTTGCTTGCGTTATGGCAGCATGGCCCATCATTTCTTCTTTCGATGGATCAATGGCCAAGCACTTGCGATGAAATACGCCAGCTACCCGAAACACGTACAGCCACATTATTTTCTGTGCTCAAGATTGTCGACACATCGGTTACCAGCAAATATATCAATTCCTTCCCAACAATGCAACGTATTTACGGCTATATTTACAAATTTATAAAAAAATATCGCTCCGACACCTTGACTACTTCTCATATTCAATATGGAACCTTTTATTTACTGCGAATGATTCAGATGGTGCACTTCTCTACAGAATATAATGCATTACAGAAGAAAACTCCAATTAGTTCGTACAGTGTACTCTTTTTATTTCCTTCATTTTTATTCCCTTTCATGACGACTTCGGCGTGCTACGTGTAGGAGGTCGTCTCAAAAATTCAACTTTGGATTTTCCATCCCGCCATCCTATCTTACTGCCAAAGCATCATCCGTTTACTGTTTCTATAATCAATTACTTTCACAAGAAATACTTACACACTGTCCCATAGGCTCTTCTAGCCACAATTCGCCTTCAGTATTGGCCGATAGGGGGTCGCAAGACAGTAATTTAACACATTATGGCTGATCTACCAAAGGAAAGAGTGCAGTCAGGCCGTACATTTCTAACAACGCGCGTCAATTTCTGCGGTCCTTTTTTCTATAGCTCAGAAGTTCGGAACAGAGCACCAATAAAATGCTATGTATGCTTGTTCATTTGCTTTGTAACCAAAGCTGGGCATCTAGAGCTGGTTAAAGACTTAACAACCGCTGCGTTTCTAGCTGCATTGCAACGATTTGCGAGTCTACGTGGAAGGCCGAAAACTCTGGTGAGATAATGCGACCAATTTTGTAGGCGCCAAGAATGAACTGGCCGAGCTAAGAAAACTATTTTTAAATCGCGAGCATCAACACGTGGTTCATAAACACTGTTTAGAGGATGGAATCGCATGGAAATTTATTCCACCCAGGTGTCCACACTTCGACGGTCTGTGGGAGGCAGCCATTAAGACCGCAAAATATCATTTTTATGGAGTTGTGGGGTCCTCAGTCTTGAATTACGACGAACCACGCACTCTAATTTGCCAAATTTCAGCCATCATTAACTCACATCCATTAATCCCTCTTAGAGAACACCAAGATGATCTGGCCGTGCTATCGCCAGCACACTTTTTAATTGGTGGTCAATTTACAGCGATCGTTGAGCCTGATATTACCGACTTAAACGTCAACCGAATCGGTTATTTATATGTGGGTACATATGTATATATAATCCAATATGAGATGGTCGAGGCAATAAGGTCTAGAGAACAGAAACGCTATTTTTGGATATAATAACTCGTTTTATTAAACTTGTGCACCAAGGAATTACGAGGGTTGCCTTTTATATTTTTTTCAAAAGTATCCAAAATGTTTTTTTTGTTTTTCTAAGTATGCTCTATGAAGGTTTATACACTTTTACATGCGCTCAAACCAATTGTAGAAGCACTTTTGCCACTCCGACTGAGACACCTCCAAAATATGGTTTTTGTTGTGTTTGACTAGTCTTGGAAGACCCACACCGTCGACTGCAGTTTTGTTTCGGGCTCACATGCACATATCCGTGATTCGTCACCTGCAATGATCTTATAAACGTCTTTCGAAGAACCGCGATCGAATTTTTTCATCATTTCTTTCCACCAATCGTCCGTACTCTCTATTATGTCGTCAGGGAAATTTAAATATACTAGTAGTTGTGCCGTAGCTCAGTGGTTAGTGTGTTCGCCTTCTGATCTGTAGGTCGTGGTTCAATACCCGGCTGATGCATTTAAAAATTTAATATCGAAAAGATTTTTCTTTCGAACGGTACCCACCTGTCGGCAAGCAATTGGCAATTCTTCCGACAGTAACAACTTGCCATGAAAAAGCTTCTAAAAAGAACTCTGTGACAAAGCTCAGAAAAAGTGATGTCACAAGTGTTCTGCCGTTCGGAACCGGCTAAAATAAGTAGGTCCATTCTAATACTGTCCAAAATTTAAGACGCACAACAGTAATGGAAGAGAAGCTCGGCCAATGAGCCCTTTGGGGCTTTAAGTGTCACATAATTATTTATTTTAAGCTTTGTCCATAGATAACGGGAAAGTTAGAATTCTGAATCGAATTATTGGAATACATCAGACGCCAGTCAACCTTTGCTCAAAACCTCAATAACGTTCTATAATACGTTTGCTCTTATTGCCAAACTACAACCGAACTTTAAAGATACTATTTTCACCACTAGACTTCAACAACAAAAACAACAACTATGTTAAACTATTAAAAGCTTAAGCACAGCAGACACAAACACAACACATTTGATTGCAGAATATTTATTATAATATTTAGATTCCAGGGGGAGATGAGGCAGAACTTGCATATCTATATCTATATCTATATATATATATATATATATATATATATATATATATATATATATATATATATATATATATATATATATATATATATATACATACATACATATATATATATATATATATATATATATATATATATATATATATATATATATATATATATATATATATATATATATATATATATATATATATAGATATATATATATATATATATATATATATATATATATATATATATAGATATATATATATATATATATATATATATATATATATATATAGATATACATATATATATATAGAAGAATTGCCAATTGCTTGCCGACAGGTGGGTACCGTTCGAAAGAAAAATCTTTTCGATATTAAATTTGTTATGCATCAGCCGGGTATTGAACCACGACCTACAGATCAGAAGGCAAGCAAAGCTTGCAGAGTGGTTTTTGTGTGTACCAAAATCCATTGTCTCTGATAAATATTTTATTTCGATTGTGGTTGCATAGCTAGTACTATTATTGATGCTGTAGATGGTGCTGGTGGTGAACTGAAAATTAAAAATATTGTCATTAACTATAGTAGATGCAATTTTTCATTTCTATAAAGTGTGTTAGTGTATTAGTTTAGTTGATTTGCTTAACTCGGCTTGTGGAGTTGTATCACATCATTATTGTATGTCTGAAGCTTTGTTGTATTTTATAACCTTTGACGGCTTTGGCTATGTTGATTTCTCTAGGATGGTTATATGTCATCATTTCGGTGGCTGCTACTGTTGCTAATGCTGCTGCGCTGGCATCTCTCTCGAAATTTTACTGTGTTAGCCGATTCAAGTCTACATACTGTTGCTCTATTTGCCATATTTCTATATATAAATAATCTTTGCGTAATTTGATATATAATTTTTACGTAATATTAAAAGGTGATAAAAATGCATTGTAGTTTGGTTCAAATACACAATACACAATAGACCTAGGGTCGCAATGCAACGCAACCATTAAATAATAATAATTGGTACAAAAATATAATAACAACATTGCATTTTCTCTTCGTTGAATTGTTATTCCGCCCAGAGCGCATGAGCATACGCACACCGAATTACAATTCAACCCGATAAATTGCAACAGATGCCTTGTTACGCATGAATACTGCGTGTACCTCTTTTCATTTTGCAAAATATTATTCTAAATGTTTAAATTTTTTATTTAACTACTTTTTTTTTTAAGTTTATTTCGATACTTCTATGGCCAGCATATTATATCATTTGATTCATGATGTATTATTATTTCTTACATCATTTTTTTGTTTTATTGAATCTTTCTACCATTCGTAGAAACTCACAATAAGTATTCAAATCTTACAAACTAAATTAAAATTATGTGATATTCCCAACGTTCCATCACAATTTGTTGAGTCGCGAGGTTTAGCAATTACACAGCGTATTCTATGTGTCAATTCTTTTTAATCGACGATGCTCCGTACTCAGCAACAATTTCCTAGCAAGGGGATACGGATGGTTGTGTAATTTTTGAATGTAGCTTCTGCAGGACCTTGCAACTTCCTCAGAAATTGTGGGTACATTCAAATCTCGATGGATGTTAACGTTCCTCATATACCAAGGCGCGTTTACAATAATTCGCATACACTTGGATTGTATTCGCTGCAATTTTTCGATATTTGAGGGAGATGCGGTGCCCCAAAACTTAATACCATAAGTCCAAATTGGCTTCAGGATTGCTTTATATAATAGCACTTTGTATTCAAGATTCAACTTTGATCTTTTGTGTAACAGCCACCATAACTGATTCATTTTAAGCTTGATCTGAGTTTTCTTTGCCTCTATGTGATTTTTCCAGGTCAGCGTTCTGTCGAGGTGAATACCTAAGTACTTTGTTGAGTAACATTGTGGAACTGATTGGCCATTAATTTTAAGTGGGGGACATGTATCTAGCCTTAGCGTGAAGCTTAGATGTACGCTCTTTGATTCATTGACTTTTATACGCCATTTTGCTAGCCAGATTTCGAGAGAATCGACATGAGTCTGCAGGAGTTTAGTAGCTTCTATGGGGTTAGAGCGAGAGCACAATATTGCTGTATCATCAGCAAAGGTCGATATGAATGTATAGTTTTTGATGGGCGTATCTGAAGAGTATAAGAGATACAGTAAGAGGCCCAAAATGCTTCCTTGAAGAACGCCAGCTTGAATATCCAATGGATTTGTTGTGTAATCCTTGTGATGTAAGAGAAATTGTCTTTTCGTGAGGTAGCTACTAAGCAATTAGGAGACATTTGCAGGCAGTAATAGTTTGAGTTTGTAAATAAGGCCATCGTCCACAAAGAATAGTCTGACGCTTCCTCAGGTGTTAATTTGGCTATGTGATCTTCCAACTTTTTGTTGTTTTTATTTTTTAGGGCTTGCTTTAATTTCCGAGTGCAGTGCTGTAGCTGTGTTTTCAGATTCGGTGACCTGAATTCTTGCCATTGCCTTCGGAGTCTTCTTTTCTGTCTTACTAGCAATTCAATGTCTGCTAGTGTGTATGGGCTATAGTTTGATTGCTTGCATACCCTTGTGCATTTTGGTATGTTAAAAATATTTTAATTATCATTTTATTTTCGGGAATGTATTTATGCGCCTAGAAATTCTACACTATCATGCCAAAAAAAAAAAAAAAAACTGAAAAATATGGCATAAATATATCTCGGCGATTGCAAAAACCTGCAAATTTAATTCCAGGTTCAAGACTGCAGATTACATGTTTGCTTTGTTTTTTATAAATTCATATATGTTGCTAGGGCAGTCAAGTGCTATTGCGACATTAGTATTGGACTCGATGCTGCTTCTTTTTCTTCGGAATTATTGCCAATATCTGCTGTTTCAGCGCAGATATTGGCGTTTTGTTTCGCTTTACTATGTCGGTGTCAGCATACGAGGGCGGATTGATAATGAAGCTACCTAAGTAGGAAAAAAATATTTTTTTTTAAAAACCATTTATTTTTCAACATAGTCTCCTTTTACTTTGACACACTTAGTAAGACGATATTCCAACTTTTTTATACCATCTGAATAATACGATTTCGGGAACCCCTTAAAATACGGGTTAGTTTCGGTAATCACTACTTCGTTTGAGCTGAATCTTTTTCCTGCGAGCCATTTTTTCAAGTTTGGAAATAGGAAAAAGTCACTAAGAGCTAAATCTGGACTATAAGGTGGTTGATCAACCAATTCGAAGTGTATTTCACGTAATTTTAGCATAGTATCTAATGCTGTGTGAACCGGTGCGTCGTCTTGAAGAAAAAACACTTTTTTCTTCTTTAAATGTGGTCGTTTTTCTTGATTGCATCATTCAATTGATCCAATAATGCACGATAATACTTTCCTGTGATTGTGGATCCTTTTTCAAGATAATCGATAAGCAATATTCCGAGTGCATCCCAAAATACAGTGCCCATAACCTTGCCAGCCGATTTCACTTTTCTTCGCCTTCTTCGGAGAACTTCCACCAGCTTCCACCCATTGTTTCGATTGATTTTTGGTTTCAGGTGTGTAGTGGTGGACCCACTTTTCATCAACAGTTATTAATCGACGCCAAAAATCAACAGGATTATGCTTTATAATGCCCAAACACCGCTGTGAAATGGTCTCTCGATCTCGTTTTTGTTCGACACTGAGCAAACGCGGCACCCATCTTGCCGATAGCTTTTTCATATGCAAATGTCGAGGATTTTCTTGATATTTTCTTCAGTAACCACCTCTTTTGGCCTTCCTGTTGATGGTATTGTTGCAGTGCTTGTTAGGCCGCGTTTAAATTCAGCAATTCAATGTTTTACCATGTAATCTGATGAAGCAGACTTACCGTAATGTTTATCGAGCTTTTCTTTTGTCAAATAATAGTGTTTAATCACTGCACGAAATTCGCTTTTTTCCATTTTTCAAGAAACACAAAAGTTGGTTACTTCAAACGACTACAACAAATAAACTAATCGATGAATTTGGGTTTTTGTGTTTGTGCTGCCTTTTTCGTACTTAGGTAGCTTCTTTATCAATCTGCCCTCATACAGCACATACAACTCATGGTTGTATTTTATTCGATACTCGCAACCAACGCAAATAGGTCAAAATATCTTACATTTCTCTACAAAACTACAATCATTCTTTCATTTGAGGTAGAAAGTGTCCAAGCTTCGGCGAAATATGGACAGGCATAATGAGAAACTTGTAGAGATTGGTTTTCGTTTCTCGAGAGAGGGCTAGACTTCTCAATTGATTGCTTAGCCCAAAGTAGCACCTGTTAGCACGAGTGTTCCTTCACAATATCAACAGGCTGACTGGTTCCAAGATAGAGAAAGCCCTTCGTTACTTCAAAATCGTAGTTGACAACAATGACGTGCTGTCCAAGACTCCAGGACTCTTGGTTTGTTGACACCAGGTACTTCGTCTTATCTGGTTCACCGTAATACCCACTCCCTTTACAACTCTAAGAATTCTGCTCTGACTGCTCGCGTGCTTTACCGATTATGTTAATATCATCGGCACACGCCAACAGCGTGACACTTTTGTTGAATATAGTGTCCTGGATCAGCAGCTTATATTATTTTCTCCATAATAAGTTTGGAGAAGTCGCACCATAACAAATCACCTTGTCTGAAACCCCGTT
>OY978530.1:11058871-11111371 GCA_963854835.1 Megamerina dolium
TATCGAAAAGATTTTTCTTTCGAATGGTACCCTCCTGTTGGCAAGCAATTCGCAATTCTTCCAATTTGCTATGGAAAGCTTCTTTGCGACAAAGCTCAGAAAAAGTGATGTCGCAAGAATTCTGCCGTTCGGAACCGGTTAAAATAAGTATGTCCCTTCTAATACTGTCCAAAATTTAACACGCACAACAGTAATGAAAGAGAAGCTCGACCAACGAGCCCTTCGGGGCTTTAAGTGGCACATATTTATTTATTTTTGTTTTTTTAATATTGAGTACCGAGAGGGAGATACTCGTACTCGCGTGCACTATCACTTGTTCAAGAGAAAAAGGTATAAAAATATTTAACTCGGACACGTCGTTTAATTCAAGATATTAGTGAGCAAAAAAAATATAAAAGTATATAAACAATAAAACGGGAAGCAAGAAGAGATGCTTATGTGAAGGAGAAGGTTGCCAACCCGCTCAAATGAAGTATACATTTATGTGATTAGTACGCGCATCCTACTTTGGCGTCGACATACATGATAAAATAATGTTAAAATTAACACAACTTTTTCATTACTTAAATTATCTGATTGATATATTTTTTAATTGAGCGATATTTTGTGGCGCTTGTTGAGAAATGCGTACTTTCAAAATTGCCAGGCGTTTTCAAGCGGCGACAGGTTGGAGCTTTGTGATGGTCACTTTAAAATATTAATATTTTCATCTTCCAAGTATTATGTTACTTTTTCCGCGAAGGGGATAAGCCCGTTAACTATATGAATAAATGAATTTCCTGTTAGTTTTCTCCCTTCAGGTATTTCCACTTCTTTTATAATATTTAAGTAAATATAGGCGTTCACTTTATCTTCCATAGTGATTAATTTCCCTACTCCTACTGCGCATAAACTGTACTTTGGACAAAATTCGTAAATATTTAAAACATGATTTTTGATATAACTGCATTCTTCTTTCAAATTTTGTTTGCTAACATAAGGAAATATTCTTACAATACGTACATGCTTGCCAGCTGATACTTTGTGCTGATGGTACTGCATTGCCGTCGCTTTGTAATTGTACACACACTTTTGACACCGAAATTAATGGATTCGTATTCAAAATGGATTTAATTCTTTCCTCAACCCTTCTCGATGCAATTATTTTCTTACCTCCACGTTTTCCAGGACATAACCGCTAGTGTTGTTTAAATGCGCGAATAACATTTCCAATGGCAATGGCTGCAATTTTTCTGTGGGAATCGCCAGTTTTATACATTTTAATTATAACATTACGCTCCTCCACTGTAAATTGCTTAAACTTTCCCATTGAAGTACCTAAAAGAGGGACTTGCAAATTTTATCAAGTACTAATGAATTCAATCATTCGTCAGTCATAGAACAGAACTGAGGAACCGGAGAACCGGGTCTCTTAATGAACCGACCGGACTGGGTCTTACAAGAACCGAAAATCGGTTCCTACAGGACCGAAAATCGTTTCAGAAAGAACCGAAAATAGATTCAAAAACAGACGAAAAATTTACAAATCACATGCTTACTCAGAAACGTCGTACGCAAAAGTACCGCTAGCTCGCACTGAGGGAATGAATGTAAACTAAGGAATGAATGTTATTTATTATTTTTTTTTTTTTTTACTTTATAACGAACATAAAAATAAATTGAATTTTTGTCAATCTTTTTTATAACCTTTAGCTTTTTCGATAAGGCCTATTTCGTTACCACTTTTTGAGAACCGGAACCGGTATGAATACCCGGTTCGAATGGATCGTCATATCTTCAGTATTTACGATCTGATTTTAAAGTATTGTATTTATGTTTTTGTCTCTATGACCGTTTTTGAAGGCCATTGGTTTTAAGTACACCATTGTAGTACTTACCCACAGTTCTTATCACCCTAATATCAAAAAATTAAAACTCGAAATCATCATTAAAGTTTGCTAAGAAAAATTTTTCGACTATTACAGTACAACTACATAATATTGTTACGTTTTTATTTTGTGTACGTTTAATTCTATCTGAATCAACCCTGTTCGATCACTGGATTCTGTTAATAATAATTGCAGTACTTATTTTGTACTAACTATGTCCAACAACAATTTATTTAATCAACTCTATTTAATCAACTTTTTACAATCACTTTTTAATTTGACTTGTTATCGTGTGATGTTGCCTGGATCACTTGATGGTGTTATGTTGCCTCTATCACTTTCAGAGTCGAATTGATTCATCTGTCAATAACTGGCCCTATTTATACTCTGTGGCAACACTACAGAGTTTTTCTTTATTTATGTCGAGTTTCATCTCCTTCTTTCTCGTTGGCTTGTTGTGGTTATCGCATATTTTTTTTTTTGTTGACATTAGTTTCGATACCATTATTCGTGCTATTCACAATTAGTAATGAATAACCAACCATCGATGCTCCTTACAATATAAAAAAAAATTTGTATTTGTCGTACCCATCAGATCTTCAGTATTTACAGTCTGATTTTAAAGTATCATATATATGTATATTTTTGTATAGAGGATACCAATATTTTTGCTCCAAATTGCCTTGCGAAAATATCTTAAATTCTATGGCGTAGGGTGGACTTTTTGGCTCGTGTGGTCTAATATATAGGAAATCAAATTAAAAGACGCACACTGCCATTGTTTGACTTAAGTGTTTCACGAAAATCAAATCGATTTACATAAAACTACTGCAACATTACTGGAACAAAAACATTAAGAAAGGAAGTGAACTAATCGCTTCTGTGAGTCGAGAATATTTCTAGCCTGCTTACCTGCCCACAATCATGTGAGGCTTGTTATAAAAACTATAAATTGGTTTATATACTCCATTGAAGCCAGAGCAGTCAAAATGTCTATTTCTCACGCACTCATTTACATTGTAACCCGTTGTGAGGAGTATTCTTGTCTATGGCTGGAATTACTTCTACTGACTCCTACCATAAAGAAAAGTTTCGTCAGGACTGACGTTAGTCATGTCATATTGAAGAGGATACATCCAAACTGGGCATCCTCCGCATAACTCTCTCCTCATTTGGATATTATATTTCAAATTTGGGTGAAGTAGCACAGTTGGTTAGTGCTTTGGCCTTATTCACAACGAATTTTCCAAAATCAGGATGCCAAAATTTTAAAAAGGTCATCTGTTTGAAAACTTGGTATGCAGTATTATTAAGATTTGTATGAACATTATACATTTAAGCAAACGTTGCCAAAAACCGATCGCATCAGAATGTAACGGTAGTTTCATTCAAAAAAAATAATTTCATTTTTTTGTACGCAATCTTTGCATCTTTTGGAAATAAAGCTTTTTTCATGTAAAAAAACTATGTGGGTGCAGTAGCTCAGTGGTTAGTGTGTTCGCCTTCTGATCTGTAGGTCGTGGTTCAATTCCTGGCTGATGCATAACAAATTTAATATCGATAAGATTTCTCTTTCGAATGGTACCCACCTGTCGGCAAGCAATTGGCAATTCTTCCGACAGTAACAGCTTGCCATGAAAAAGCTTCTAAAAGAACTCTGTGACAAAGTTTAGAAAAGGTGATGTCACAAGTGTTCTGCCGTTCGGAACCGGTTAAAATAAGTAGGTCACTTCTAATACTGTCCAAATTTAAGACGCACAATAGTGATGGAAGAGAAGCTCGGCCAATGAGCTCTTTGGGGCTTTAAGTGCAACATATTTATTTATTTATTTTTTTTTTTTAAGATTTGTTGTAAAGTTTTAGGTAAAATATATTTAATAGGGATTTTCCAATGGGTCCTTTTAAAGAAATTTTTTGCAATGTGTTTCTCTAGGATAGATATTTTGACTACCGCGAACTACCTTTCTCTATCTGCAAAAAAATATACCTTTGAGCTTTAATAATCTATCAAGGGTTCTTGTCCATTTTTGCGTCTTTTATAACAAACTGAAATGAGCTCTGATATTTCAAGACGTCAATGATTTGATTGTTTGTCATCCAATTATAGTGGCGGATCAACAACAGCAATTAATTTCCGAAAATTAAGGTTGATTTGTTATGGATTGTGCCAAATTTTGAAGACAGGTGGACAAAAGCGCATTAAGCAAATCCCCGATTTTTGCATCATAGCAGCGATTGGCTAGGTGTCAAAATAGATTTCTCATCTTTTCTTTCTTCAATATATTGTTGCACTAGGGGTAGGCAAACTAACATTTTTGAAAATTGCAATCTTTAATTGCTAGTTGTGTGGAGCTAAGCCTACTGAAGTGAACAACCCAACCACTATCTTATTGCAAAAGACAGAATATAAAAATATGTGGGAATTTGGGATCTCTCCTTTACTGGTTCTAAATAATGTTACTTTAAAATATATTTTAATAAAAAAAATTTATTATATATTTTTTTAAACAATTGGATGCGGCAGTGTATTAATTAAAAAATTTTTCTTTTTACAATTTATTTGGTGATTTTATATAATTCAGAAGATTTTAATACAAAAAAGTTATTATATAAGAGCGGGGCGTGGTTGTTGCCTGATCCGCTGAATTTTTCACACTGGTATTGTTTGCTATATAAAATAAATTCTGTACAAATTTCAAGTCCTAGCTGCAGCCGTTTTCAAGTAATGACTCTTGGCACGTTAATTGTGTAAAATCGGACATTGTGCGTAGCATCCACCAAATCCTACTCTTTGGTGTTCTTTATGGGCAGGTGGAATAGATGGATGGCAGTTATAGGTCCGAAGGGTACTTTGGCAGAGCTTCTCCTCCAGTAGTGTTGTGCGTATTAAATTTTGGACAGTATTAGAAGCGACCTACTTATATTAGACGGTTTCGTACAACTGAACCCTTGTGACACCACTATTTTCGAGCTTTGACGCAGAACTCTTTTAGAAGCTTTTTCATTGGTACTGCTGGAAGAATTGAAAATTGCTTACCAGCTGGTGAGTATCATCCGAAAGAAACATTTCGATAGTTATGCTTCAGCCGTGGATTAAACACACCACCTACAGATCAGAAGGCCAACGTGAGCATCCACCTAGATCGTCACTATTTCTTTAAAAACGAGAACGGCGAGAACATAACCCTCAATGGTTATCACAATAGAGCCGTGATCGCTGATTATTTCGTACCCCAATTGAATGCAATGGTTACTTAAGATATATTTTTCCAACAGGACAGCTCCACATAGTCATGGAAGAGGAAATTGTGCGAACTAGTGCCGAGATACGTAAATGGGATTTCCAAATTACGCTATGTACGTGCCAGTCGCGGGACCCATATTCCCGAAATTATATTCAATTATTAATTGCTATTATTGCTAAAAGCTATTGCCGTAGCTCAGTGGTTAATGTGTTCGCCTTCTGATCTGTAGGTCGTGGTTTAATCCCCGGCTGATGCATAACAAATTTAATATCGATAAGATTTTTTTTCGAATGGTTCCCACCTGTCGGCAAGCAATTGGCAATTCTTCCGACAGTAACAACTTGCCATGAAAAAGCTTCTAAAAGAACTCTGTGACAAAGCTCAGAAAAAGTGATGTCACAAGCGTTCTGCCGTTCGGAACCGGCTAAAATAAGTAGGTCCCTTCTAATACTGTCTAAATTTAAGACGCACAACAGTAATGGAAGAGAAGCTCGGCCAATGAGCCCTTTGGGGCTTTAAGTGCCACATATTTAGTTTGCAATTACATATTCTAATTATTTTATTTAAATACTAAAATAAAATGCCAAATAAACACAAACCAACTACAACTTTTAGAGTTTTATGTCATATTTTTCTACGATTCCCTAATTATAAAAACCTACAAAACGTACTTGTAGGTAATTTAGGAGACTTATTAATACTGTCACGGTTTTATTTTCTGAGCGTTTAATTATACTCGAATCAACCCTGTTCGACTACTGGATTCTGTCAATAATAATTGCAACATTTATTTATTCTGTTATTCTCATTGTCAGTCTTAACTTGTTTCCAAAAATGACCATTGTTGGTGTAGAGGTTTCGCGGATCGATCCCAGTCTTTTTGGAATTTATCCACAATGTTGTGTACTATTTTCCACAACACTCACTAAGTACCTAACGGCTAGACTCAAGGATGTAACGCACAAGATTAGCACCTAGACCTAATATCCTAAATATCCTTCGAGACTATGACACTAGTTAGCTGAAATAAAACAATTATACTTTATCAATGATACTTGCGATTTTGGGTATTCGCTTTACTCCTGGTGTTGTTTTCAATTTTGCACTTTTACACTAATACTGGAGGGCCTCGTAAGGATCGCAGTATTTACAATTTCTTACATTCTTACACTAATACTGGAGGGCCTCGTACACGGAGAGAATTATTGTCTTGGACCAAAGCGAAATCAAGAAAATGTTGGTCCA
This sequence comes from Megamerina dolium, assembly GCA_963854835.1. Classification (NCBI taxonomy): domain Eukaryota; kingdom Metazoa; phylum Arthropoda; class Insecta; order Diptera; family Megamerinidae; genus Megamerina; species Megamerina dolium. Next base: position 11,065,230 of record OY978530.1, read on the forward strand.
ATATTGAACTTAGAAAATATTTCCTTATAAATAAGAAATGTATTTTCTTATTTATTTTCAAAAACCTAGAAAACATTTTCTTGTCAATAAGTAAAACTTTTCCTAGTTCTCTGAAATAAACAAGAATTCATTTTCTTATTCACAAGTAAAACTTTTCTTAATTTAAAAAAAAAAAAAAAATATTTTTGTAAGACAAGAAAATATTTTGTAATTTAAGAAAAATCTTTCTTATTTATTTCCAAGTTGACAAGAAAACAGTTCTTGTTAATAAGTAAATTTTTTTCTAATTATCTGAAGTAAATAAGAATTCACTTTCTTATTCACAAGAAACACTTTTCTTAATTATCTTAAAATAAAAAAGAAATGTTTTTTTTTAAAACAGGAGTTTTTTCTTAATTTCAGAAATTTTTTTACTTAATTATTTCCAAATTAACAGGAAAATGTTTTCTGGAATAAAGAAATAGTTTGTATTCTTTAACCCTGCAAATTAAAAGATTGTGCTATTTTTTAAAGTTTTATTAAGTATACAATAAATTTTACAGTAGGTTAGGCTTAAATGCTATTTTACCATTTGGTAGCACATGCGTTTGCAATGGCTTACATGTTAAATCCTTAACATTTACTTTCATAAAATTATTAGTTTTGCCATTTACAAAGTAGCACATAAAATGATCATGGAAACTAGAAATTTCAATGTCTCTTAAAATAAAATAAATGTTTTCATCTGGCATTTTTACAATATCAAGTATTTCATAAAGTTTTGCTTCAATGTATAAAAAGTAGCCAATTTTGTAGAGAGTGCTTTTCAATGTAAAGCTCTCTGCGAATTCTGCATTTATAATTTCAAAATTAAAAAGTTGTGTAAGCTTGTGGTAATTCTGATTAACGGTTTTAGAAAAACTGGCGATATAGTCTGATTTTGTATTATAATTTAAAATAATGTTAGAAAATTTCATACAACATTTCCTTGCTAGAGAATATGATAAATTTATTCTTGAAGAATTTACATGCGCATAATCCACAATTTCTTTATTTTTTGACTCAAAACGCATACACCATAAATATTTTAAAGGTCCGGATTTTCGTATGAGTGTTGGATAGTGCGTAAGTAAATGATGTTTTGGTTTTAAACTGTCATTAAATAGAGTTATGTATTGCTGATGGTGAACCGCAATTATACTTTTAAGATTATTTATATCCTCTTCAGTAAAAACTGAAGAAAGTATTAAGCGCACCATTTTTTCTAAAGTACATACATATTTCCATACAGGGTTTTCTTGTGGAATCAAATCACCTATAAAGTAGGTAAAAAATTCTAAGTAAAGTAATGATTCCCTTGCTGTCATATTTAGTTTTCCACTTCTTAAGTTCAAATACGAAATTTCTTTAGGCTTGTTCTTTCCAGCAATGTTTCCATAATTAAAAAATGTAGAACGATTGTTAAGGTCTTGCAAAGATAGAAAATCATTTTCAATAAAGTACTTTATAGCGTTTATTAATCCGTATTTTATCACCCCTTCAAAAACGTCATGCATAACATCGACAGAAAAATTCCTCGCTACATGGAAAGATTCCAATTTATTAAGCACTGAAGAAAATAATATTCCTGTTTCATTATATGACATCTTGGTTTGTTGCATGTTAAATCCACTTTCTATTCGCAGAAGATGTGCGTCTTCTATAGTGGCACTCTGTGTACATATTTTTTTCATTGTACAGAACCTACAGAAATAGTTATGAGAAAAGGATGCTGAAAACCCTAAAAGGGTATTTAAAGCTAAATTGTCACCGATTAACAACCCAAGTATAAAATGGATAGTTTGAGGACCATGATCTGTTTCAATTTCTAAGCCTTCGTCTTCTAACGATTTTAATTCATTAACTAGTGTGCTTAGAACAGTATTTATATCAAACTCTTTAAAGTGTTTGGCTTTTAAAAACATTGCTGGAAAGATTGAAGTAAGTTTTGATGCTTCTTCAGGAGATGTGGATGGAAAAAGGTAGTAAAAGGCAGATATACTTTGTGTGCACGTGTGACTCCCTATGGGGTCATTCGTTTCGAAATCATCGTAGTATAAGAAGAGTGGGATTATCTTTCTATTTGCAAATTTTGATACTTTATCTTTCCACAATTCACCATCGAAAATGCTTTCTATGCGGTTACAGCTACCCTTACTTAGTTTTTCAATTCTACTTAAGTGGCTCTTTAGCATATTAGGTAATTCAAAATATCTTTTGATTTGAAATTTAATAGGCAACAGAGTGCCACCAAAATTTTTAGTTGATACACTAGCTATTCCGTTAGAAATGGTTTCTGTTATTACAGAATCAAAAATAAATTTAATCGGATTCTGTATTAAATTGTTATTTAACAAATAACTGTTAAACTTAAATTCGCTTTTAAATGACTCAAATATATCAAGGCATTCATTTATAAAAGTCTGTAGTTTTTCTTTGTATGCAAATTCAAATGAGAAGGTGAACATGTTTAATATTGGCTGTAGCACAAGTTCCAAAATATTTTTCACACCACATGTGATTTCCTGCACATGTTTCCTAGTTAAATCGCTCTGTGCATATAAATATGAAATAAATTTAAGGTATTCTTGCTCAATACAATTAATAAAATGCTTAGAATAAAATACTTTTGTGTCCGAGCCATTGGACGGACAATTATAATTATATAGACTTGAAGATTCTGCAATTTCACTTAAGTTTCCTGAATTTAGTGTTTCAGTTTCAATTACTGGTTTTTCAATATGACTATGCATTTTTTCTAAATGCCTTTTAAAAGTTTTAAGACTTGAAAATTTTTGCAAGCATTTTTTCTGATTACATCTAAATATTCCATATGGTTTTTTCGAGTGAACATATTTTAAATGAATTGTAAATTCGTTAATTGATCTAAAACTATTTTTGCATTCAAAGCAAATAAACATTTTAAAGAATTATGAAAATTCTGGTACTATTACACTGACTCTCGGAGAAATGCGTTTTGAATCAATTTCAAAGAAGAAAGTTTGGATGAATTCCCCAACGTAAAGACAGAATTTTTGATATTGTAAGTCAAAAATAAAATGTAATTTAAAAATATTGGAAACTGCCTCAAGAATAGACGTATATTGATATTTAATGTCGTCGAACACACCTATTATTTGTAACTCACTGGGATCGTCGCCACAAATTAACACAATTAAGGGCTGAAGCTGCATTCCATACTCCGCCAACTGCTTCGAAAGACTATTTAGAGATATCTGCAAATCACTTGCACTTTTCACCCGTAATATAAATTGATGCTGAGAGTCGGTTATTGAAGGCTTCCAACAATTTTTGTTCTTCGCTTTAATCACGGAAGAAGGTGGAAGTATGGACGACAGTAAATCGAATATTGTAGCATCCCGTAAATCTAAAATTAGGAAATGTTGGAAAAATTAAAAAATTGAATTCAAAAAATTTGTAATGATATATGCATTACCTTTGTTTTGAATACCATCAAGTTTTGATAAAATCTCTAAATTGTATTTGTCCTTGATTAAAAAGTGCGCTTTTTCCGAAAAAAGTTTGCAGAATGCGTCCCACTTTGAGTGAAGGCCGTTACAATTACCACCATAAACACTATTGAAATCAATATCGATCTACGCAAATAAAAATTATGAGGTTTTATGTAAAGATTTTGTTTTTGTTTCATATAGCTAATTGCAGATATACTCACCAAGGCCTTGCCGAATCCTTTTTTGTAAGCTGGCCACTCAGCCAAAATTTCGCTTAAGCTCTTTTCTTTGTTATTTTTAATTGAAATTCGCCTGTAATCCAGAGTTTGTATCCAACGTCTCTGAAGTTCATCCCAGGGTTCGCAATAATACTTCAACCATTCCTTATCTTCGTCATTTGAGATATCAGATAAAATCGATGAAGAAGCCGACAGAGCCGCTGTATCTGATAATTGCAATAAAGACCCCGAATTTTCTAGGTGGCGTTTGTTTTTGAAGGGAAATAGGCCTTCTTTACGTAGACGTGACACAGAGTTTTTATAAGAATGATATATGTATAAATTTTAGGGATTAGCCGAATCAGACCACTTATATGGGTCCCTTTTCGTCCCTCAAATCGTGTGTTAATTATTTGTTCGGTTGCAGAATTCTTCTACTTCCTTCCTCATAATAACATCAGGCGTTATTTCAAGCATCTCTTTGTGGGGTATGTTCCACATTTCGAGTTCATCAATAAATTGGCGACCCAGTGTGGACATCCTCCTGCTTGCCAATGCAGGACACTGGCACACTATGTGCGCCGCTGTCTCTGCCTCTTCCATGCATAATCTGCAAATATCAGCATCCTCCCCATCAACAAGACCCATCTTGCTGAGGTGGTACCTGAAATTGCCATGCCCAGTTATTAATGCAGTCAACCAGCTTAGAGTCATACGTCCTAGACTGAGAGCCCTCCCCGATTCACTGCCTCAACGAAGCCTTTGCCTGTCTACAAGTAGATAAGTTCTCCCATCTCGTGAGATGAAGTTTCTTCATCCACTCTTCGACCTTCCCGCTGCTAAGAGCAACTACTGGTTCCGGTCCATAAAATTTAGCTTCAGATCCTTGTCTAGCCAAGGAGTCTGCAGCTTCATTCAGGAGTAAGAATGATATATGTATAAATTTTAGGGATTAGCCGAATCAGACCACTTATATGGGTCCCTTTTCGTCCCTCAAATCGTGTGTTAATTATTTGTTCGGTTGCATAATTCTTCTACTTCCTTCCTCATAATAACATCAGGCGTTATTTCAAGCATCTCTTTGTGGGGTATGTTCCACATTTCGAGTTCATCAATAAATTGGCGACCCAGTGTGGACATCCTCCTGCTTGCCAATGCAGGACACTGGCACACTATGTGCGCCGCTGTCTCTGCCTCTTCCATGCATAATCTGCAAATATCAGCATCCTCCCCATCAACAAGACCCATCTTGCTGAGGTGGTACCTGAAATTGCCATGCCCAGTTATTAATGCAGTCAACCAGCTTAGAGTCATACGTCCTAGACTGAGAGCCCTCCCCGATTCACTGCCTCAACGAAGCCTTTGCCTGTCTACAAGTAGATAAGTTCTCCCATCTCGTGAGATGAAGTTTCTTCATCCACTCTTCGACCTTCCCGCTGCTAAGAGCAACTACTGGTTCCGGTCCATAAAATTTAGCTTCAGATCCTTGTCTAGCCAAGGAGTCTGCAGCTTCATTCAGGAGTAAGAATGATATATGTATAAATTTTAGGGATTAGCCGAATCAGACCACTTATATGGGTCCCTTTTCGTCCCTCAAATCGTGTGTTAATTATTTGTTCGGTTGCATAATTCTTCTACTTCCTTCCTCATAATAACATCAGGCGTTATTTCAAGCATCTCTTTGTGGGGTATGTTCCACATTTCGAGTTCATCAATAAATTGGCGACCCAGTGTGGACATCCTCCTGCTTGCCAATGCAGGACACTGGCACACTATGTGCGCCGCTGTCTCTGCCTCTTCCATGCATAATCTGCAAATATCAGCATCCTCCCCATCAACAAGACCCATCTTGCTGAGGTGGTACCTGAAATTGCCATGCCCAGTTATTAATGCAGTCAACCAGCTTAGAGTCATTCGTCCTAGACTGAGAGCCCTCCCCGATTCACTGCCCTTTGATAGCCTCAACGAAGCCTTTGCCTGTCTACAAGTAGATAAGTTCTCCCATCTCGTGAGATGAAGTTTCTTTATCCACTCTTCGACCTTTGCCTTCACCGTTCCGCTGCTGAGAGCAACTACTGGTTCCGGTCCATAAAATTCAGCTTCAGATCCTTGTCTAGCCAAGGAGTCTGCAGCTTCATTCTGTTCTATACCAATGTGTCCCTTCACCCACATAAGAGTAATCGCATTACTACGAGCACACCCATTAAGTTTCTGAACACATTCGAGCGCCAACTTAGAAGATACCGTAGGTTGTTGCAGCCGCCTGACCACCGCCTGGTTATCGAGTGCTAGCAAGATTTTCTTACCTTGCACCTTTCCATCCAGTAGATGGTCTAGCGCATGCATTAGACCAAGCATTTCTGCTTGATAGACCGATACGTATCTTCCCAGATTCAGAGTGCATGCCAGTCCCAACTCTTTAGAGAAGATTCCAGCACCCGCTCTGCCATCCATTAATGAACCATCTGTAAAAATACTGATGTCATTTTCCTCACATACATCATGTGTGAGGCCGTCTTCAATGAGTGTTCTGTGTGACTTTTCAGTCATCTTCAGCCTACCCATTCCCTCCATTGGCATCTGCGCCTCCTTTACATTGCTATATAGCAGTGACAGGATGCCGCTACCCCCTCTCTGTGCCGATTCCATACCAATTATTGGTTGTCTTCAGACGTAATGCTGTTAATGCCGCTGACTTCATTATATGCAAGTCCAACGGCAGCAGCCCGAGAAAGACTTCCAATGCTTCTACTGGGGTCGTCCAGATAGCTCCGGTAATCCTAATACAAGCCATTCTTTGTACCCTATCTAACTTGCTTTTCGCGGTCTTTTGGGTGACCTTAGGCCACCAGACCACAGCAGCATATGTTATTAAGACCATCGTTGTGTAGATCCAGTGCGCTGCTATCAACAGTAAAAAAATATAATGCATTGGCAGTCATCGTCAAGGTCATCCAGGCCTACGACTACAAGGAAGAAATCCAAAATCCGCCGCCGCATTACTACTCGACGCTAAGCATGAAATGTTGCTACCATTCAACGATTCCCTGGTCGAATTACTCTAAATTAAAGTGCATATGTCGTGAGTGCCGTAGCTCAGTGGTTAGTGTGTTGCGTCCTTCCTTCTGACACCGTAACCTTTGCTTAGATATCTTATAGTCTAGGACTTACCCCTTTTTTTATTCTGTTGCTGTTTCCTGCAAATTTTATTTCTCCACACAATTACTTTTCACTGTTATTAAGTTTTGCTTTTCACGGTATAGTTTTTATTGATTAAATAGTTTTTCTTTCACAATGCGTTTTTTAAGAATACACAGAATACTAGATTCTTTTCAATACAACTTTTGTTTTGTAGGATGTAAAATCCTTTACAGTATACACTCGTTAGCAAACACGCGCTAACTCGTTCTTCGAGTTATCTTAATCCACTCGACTAACTAATTCACTGACTGCCTTCATTTCAAGCCTTCTCTTAGTTTATATAGCCTAAAATATATATCATAATTTACAATTTAACCCCATTTTAGTATAAAAGAATTTCTGAAGAAATGGCAATTTATTAAGTAGGTCATATTTATAAGTTATTTTTAGTAAGTCATCATTATTATTTTATTATTTGTAGTTAATACTTCTTGTTGTAAATATTGTGTATGCATGCGTATATATATATATGTATATATATATATATATATATATATATATATATATATATATATATATATATATATATATATATATATATGATAGCCTCAACGAAGCCTTTGCCTGTCTACAAGTAGATAAGTTCTCCCATCTCGTGAGATGAAGTTTCTTCATCCACTCTTCGACCTTCCCGCTGCTAAGAGCAACTACTGGTTCCGGTCCATAAAATTTAGCTTCAGATCCTTGTCTAGCCAAGGCGTCTGCAACTTCATTCTGTTCTATACCAATGTGTCCCTTCACCCACATAAGAGTAATCGCATTACTACGAGCACACCCATTAAGTTTCTGAACACATTCGAGCGCCAACTTAGAAGATACCGTAGGTTGTTGCAGCCGCCTGGTTATCGAGTGCTATCGATTTTCTTACCTTGCACCTTTCCATCCAGTAGATGGTCTAGCGCATGCATTAGACCAAGCATTTCTGCTTGATAGACCGATACGTATCTTCCCAGATTCAGAGTGCATGCCAGTCCCAACTCTTTAGAGAAGATTCCAGCACCCGCTCTGCCATCCATTAATGAACCATCTGTAAAAATACTGATGTCATTTTCCTCACATACATCATGTGTGAGGCCGTCTTCAATGAGTGTTCTGTGTGACTTTTCAGTCATCTTCAGCCTACCCATTCCCTCCATTGGCATCTGCGCCTCTTTACACTGCTATATAGCAGTGACAGGATGCCCCTGTGCCCCCTCTCTGTGCCGAATCCATACCAATTATTGGTTGTCTTCAGACGTAATGCTGTTAATGCCGCTGACTTCATAATATGCAAGTCCAACGGCAGCAGCCCGAGAAAGACTTCCAATGCTTCTACTGGGGTCGTCCGGATAGCTCCGCTAATCCCAATACAAGCCATTCTTTGTACCCTATCTAACTTGCTTTTCGCGGTCTTTTGGGTGACCTTAGGCCACCAGACCACAGCAGCATATGTTATTAAGCGTCTGACCATCGTTGGGTAGATCCAGTGCGCAGCTCTGGGAGTGATTCCCCACATGAGACCGAACACTCTCTTACACTGATGCAATACCCGCTTGCCCTTCTGGATCTTGTCATCAACGTGACTATTCCAAGTCAGCTTGTTATCCAGGATGACACCTAGATACTTTACTTCCTTGGATACGTTGATGTTCGATCCAAAAAGCCTAAGAGAGTCTATTGTTAGTCCAGTCCTCCTTTTAGTAAAGAGTACTGTATCCGACTTACTAGCATTTACAGAGAGACCTTGTTCCGTGCACCATCCTTCAAGCATTTTGAGTGCACCTCTCATGGTATCATAAATATTGTCCAGGATCTTACCGCTCACAGTTACCGTTATGGCATCTGCATACCCGACGGTGTGTATGCCTTTTGAGTCCAGAAGCTGAAGTAGGGAATCGACTGTGATGTTCCAAAGGATGGGCGATAATACTCCCCCCTGTGGACACCCTTTGATTACCCTATCTCTGAGTGTGTAACTCCCATTTTGAAAGTTTATTGCCCTTTTCCTCAGCATGCTGTCCACCCAACTTATAATGGTTGGGCTGACTTCACGAGAAGCAAGGGCCATCCTTAGCTTATCGAAACCAATCTTATCGAAGGCACCTTCTATATCCATAAAAGTAGACATAGATATCCCTCCACAAGACAGTTCCCTCTCCGCTACGCGAACGAGTTCGTGCAGGGCCGTTTCAGTGGATTTGCCAGCTCTGTACGCGTGCTGACACCTGCTCAGTGGTTTTGTCAGAAGCGTTGTCCTTTCCATGTAGTCCGCCAGTACTCCTTCCATACATTTAAGCAGAAAGGAGGTCAAGCTAACCGGCCGGAAAGATTTAGCCTCTGAGTAGTCCCTTTTTCCCGGCTTTGGAAGAAAGACAACCTTAGTCTCTCTCCATTGAGTCGGGATATATCCTGTAGCCAGGCAAGTAATAAATATTCCCAGAAGCCTGTCTACCAGAGCTTCTGCTCCCCACTGAAGTAGGGCTGGAAATATCCCATCTGTACCCGCTGTTTTGAATGGAGAGAAACGCTTAATGGCGTTTATCACTCATCTCTGGTGACTATCCTTTCAGCTTCCAATCTTTCATTCCTGTTTGCACCCTTGCGGGTGGCTTCCCAAGGATCTTCCGATCTAAAGCTTCCTGGAAAATGCACCTCCATCAGGTATTTCAGTGACTCTCCGATTGTATCTGTAAAGGATCCATTCGTTTTGCGAATTAATCCCAACTTTGACACCGGGTCCTTTGATATGATCCTCTGTAATCTACATACATCGGTCATATCTTGCATATTTGAGCAAAATTCCCTCCACGTTTTCCTTTTACGGTTGCGTAGAGTCTTCTTCAGCTCCCTTTTCTTTGACTTGTAGTCGTCCCATGCGTTGGGGTCCCCTCTCATGTGACGATTAAAAGCCTTCCTTGTCTCCTTTTTCATGGATTCCAGTTCCCCATTCCACCATGGAGTGGGATCTCCTTCGTCCACTACCGTCAGAGGACATGAAGCTTCAAATGCTTTGATCATGGCTGAGCTGATAGCTCTCACCTGATACTCAACATCTGCAGTTGTTCTAGGTCTCTTAAACCTCCTTGGCAATAATTCCTCAAGAACTTCGCAGTACCTTGTACAATCCGTTCGTTTCGGTATCCTTACCATTCTACAGTCGTTCCTATGTCTTTTATCGGACGTAATCCCAAACTGAATGGCCCTGTGGTCCGACATGGTTAGTCTATCCACAACCCTCCAGTCAAAAATCCTATCCAACATTTTGACATTCGTCAGAGTAACATCAATAACCTCGCAACGACGTGCGTCGACAAAGGTCGGTTCTGTTCCCCTGTTGGCAACTTGTAGACCAAATCTTTCTATAAATTCGAGTAGACACTCTCCTCTATAGTTTTCATTGCTGCTGCCCCACACAGAACTGTGCGCATTGGCATCGCAGCCTAAGATCAGACCAACCCCCTTACCATCACAGAATCTCACTAGAGCTTCCACCTCTCTCGAAGGTGGTTCGTCTGGAGAATCGTATGGAAGGTATGCTGATGCGATCATAAATGATCCCGCACCGTCACCTATTCTCACTACTGTGAGATCCGGTGAACACAAGTTAGACATTAGAATCGCACGTATCCCATGTCTAACTAAAATGCATGTCCTCAACTTCCCCTCTGTTTGTGGATAAAACAAAGTGGTCTTTTGTGCAGATAGGCCTTTGATCCTTCCATGAAGAATCCAGGGCTCCTGAACTAGTGCAATGTCAAGCTCATCCTCATCGAAGCTCCGCACCATCATTGCTGATGCTGCTTTGCTGTGGTGAATATTGAGTTGACACACATTTAGTGGTTCCTGGCGCGGGCCCACCTTCCGCCCTAATGGCTTCTTCCTTGCAGAATCTGCCACTAGCCCCACGCCAGGAGCTGCGTCGCACCCCTCATACTGCATCCTTCTGGAATTTAACGACGGCCTGTTCAAGACCGCAGTTGAGTCTCCCCCCTGCGATCCTGACGGCCTCCGCGTCCTCCTTAGGACACAGCACGGTGAGTACGACACCTGCCCTTTCTGCCTCGCCAAACCCTTCTGTGCGGATAACACTCCATTTGGAAGTGTCCTTCACACAGACGTTCTGGCGCTGCAGCCTTCTGAGGATGATGTCGCTGGCCACAGCATTGCCATGAGCAACAATCACCATCTTCCTCTTTGTCGACAAGGCAGTTAGGCTGTCACATTTGAGCTTCGCACCTTCCCACAAACCGGTTAGGTGCTCCACTGTCTTGCACAGCCATTGCTTGGATAGCTGATTTTTGCACCTTAGTACAATCAATCCGCTCTCCACCCTTGCCCTGCCGACAAATCCAATGTCATTGACATCGTCTTCAAGGGACTCCATGGCATCCAACAAAGATACCTTGAAGGTACTCAGATGAGTATCCTCCAGAAGCCCCTCTAGTGACAAGTCTATAACTCCCATAACGAGGTCAGCTTCCGCTACTTGAGCGTAAGTCTTCCTCGCCCTGGTGGGCTCGCCCTTTGCCTGTTCAGCCCGACGTTTAGGCGCTCTGCCAAGACCGCTCGGCCCAGGTACCGCATGCGAGGACTGTGAGTTCGCTGGGTTAACAATCTTTCCAGATTGTCCACCCCGCTCATCACCTCCCGACGTCGGATTTCCCTGTCCCGTCGTTCCCAGAGCTACTCTACCCGTGTTAGGCTTGGGCCTCGAGCCCCTTTCGGAGCGACTGACGGCCTTTATAATTGGCCGTCCATCTCTCCGAGCATTTGCCCCTTTTGGTGTCTGCGTGGAAGAATTATCAACCTTCTCAAGAGACGGTTGTCCATCCTTCCCAGCATCCACCTCAATTGGCCCCTCCGTCGTCTTCGGATGAGGCTCCTCAGGCGTTGAACTTTTTAAAGTGGTTCCGGAGCTATCGCCCCTGAACCTCTTCCCCGAGTTCTCCACCTCCAAGGTCGACTCATCTTGCAGAAGTCCACTGAGTTGGCCCGAGAGCTGCTCAATGGTCTTCTCCGACGACTTCATGGCCTTTTTACGTTGTCTCTTTCGCTTCTGCCTCTCCCGTTTCTTCAACAGGATTCGCTTTGCTTTTGAGACTCCGTCCTTTTCGCTTACACCTGATAAAGCTAACGATTCCGCTCCACTAGGATCGTCTTCGTCCACACCATCAGATGTTCGGCCAGATGTTTTACGCTGCCTCCAGACCGACTTCCCTGCCGACCTGGTGACACCGTCCTCTTTGTTCAACACCGTCGCAGCCGCCGGCTTAGGTCTTCCGAGACCCGTTCCGTCCGCCGCAACAGATGCTGCCATTGATTTTGGGCTGGCTAAAAGCTCGGCTTCTATGGAAGCCTCATTTTCCGCCATCCCCTCCACTACTTTTCCCGCCGTGGCTACCAGCACTACTTCGTATGAGGCAGTGCTGTCCGCCATTGCAGGAATTTCGTTCCGAGTTCCAGAGGTGGGAACGAGTGGTGCAGCTAACAGCTCGGCCTCTGGTGAAGCCTTATTGTCCGCCGTTCCTCCCGTTAACACCCCCGGAACCCCAGATCCAGTTTTTGGGTTTTTACAATCAATATTGTTCCCACGAGTTGCGAAGAAATAAATGTCCGCCTGCGCAGAGATTCGCAATACGCAGGTAAGGCTAATTATTACGGAGGGCGCCAGGTATCCGTAAGCTCACGTTAACGACTGGGCTATTTGAAAAAGGGGCCCCCAGCCAGGCTGATTTTCGGCACGGATCGCTTAACACCTTAATCCAGCCCCTCACCTCCGACCATGATAAGAGTACGTTGCCGAATGCTGTATTATTGAAGAGTAACAAACACTCACCAACTTACCCTTATCTTAGCTAGATACCGCCTGACATCGTACAGGCTAAACTGTGGTATCTATTTCCAGTCGGCACCCTCGAGGCGGGTTCAGTGGAGGATTTTGCCGACCTAAGAATGATATAACTTTCCAGATGGATATTTTCCTACTTTATTATAGTAAATATCCTAAGATTTAAGCAGTAAATAAATAAACGTAGTGAGAAACGGCTCTTTAAAAATTTTAATGAACTCACAAGCTTTTCTCCGGGGAATTTTTCACAAATTTGTTTCGCCACATTAAAAAAAATCGCTTTCCACCATGAGAAGGTTTCTGGATGTGTAGTGCTCGATTACATTTTCAATTATATGTGCTCTTCCTTTTTGTGACAAGATTGATGGGTTATTTTGCATAACAAAGTGTTGTAGTAGCTTCTCAGATTTTTGTGAAAGGTAAGATTCCAAATTCTAGATTTATTTTAACGAAAAAATTTAATTGTTTAAGAAATATGTTACTTATGTACTTCTTTTTGATGACCTTGTTGTAGATATCAGTTAACTTACGTAATAACTCACACCGGGCGTAGGTTCTATGTTACTTTGTTTAGGTGCTTCGCAGTGAATATTTAGTAGGTTTTCTATTCGCAAAAGTATATTACATAAATTAGAGAAATCGTCATTTCCCTGTAAAAGTTTTTATTAGCTCACAACTCTAAATTTCAACAATTCCAATCTTACGTTTTGTTTACGCCATTCGTTCAACTTAAAACGAAATTTCATTTTAGATCGCAAATCGTCGCGAAAAATCACATCCAAGTCACTTTCTGTTATATAAAGCAAGCAGTCTGCATTTTCAATTCCAAACGCTTTAAAAAAATTAAAATTTCTTTAATTATTTATTCACAAATTGATAAACGTAATTTACACTTTAACTGCGAACTTATATGGGACATCTCCCAATCTGCTAATATTTCTTGTAGCGTTGCGCACATAATTAGAATTTATCAAATTATTTTATTCACACTGATTTGACAACCGCACTTGTTGCAATAAAATTACACACTGAAAGGCTTTGGCAATCTCAGACGGGCAAACAACTGTCGTTAATTTACAAAAACAAAATCTATGTGAACACAATCCAATCCTAGTAAAAACATATTAAATCATAGTAAGCTCTGCTTCTTCGCTGGCCAATGGCAAATCGACAAGGCTTATATTCATTTGGGAAGCACACATTTTTACTTAGGGTTAGAAATTATTTTCTTATTTATTTTTTTGATTGGTAAGAAAATTTTTCTAACAATGAGAAACTATTTACTTGCATGCTTTTTTGGCTTTGTCTGCTTTTACTGTATTTAATTTCATACAAATAAGAAATGTTTGAATTATCACAAGAAATCAGTTTCTTCTTTATTTTTTGATAGCTAAGAATATATAGATTAAGTGTTAAGAAGAAGATTTCTAAAAACTTTTTTTCTTTGTGGTTGTTATTGTTTTCAATTTTTAAATAAATAAGAAACTCGTATTCTTATTATCAAGTAAATAACTTTAGTAAATAATTAAAAAATCAAGTCAAAATTGACTATATGGGCCATTTTTTTCTAATTTCCTGTTGAGAAAGTAATTTTCTCAATTATAGAAAAATAATTCTCTCCGTGTAAGGATCGCAGTATTTTACAATTTCTTACACGCTAGAACTTCGTACTCGGTACAAGACTCACAACTGAAAGCGACTGCCTTCAGTAAGCTGGCAGCTTATATACCATTCTTCCAATACTAGACACATATAACATACAATAATATATTCACACCACATGCACCACATATGTGCATATTTCATATTTTGTCTCGCAACTTCCCTCCCATCTCTCAGGAAAAAAAATTATCATTATGAAATAATAATAATTTTTTTTATAAGGAAAAACTTTAAAATTATGCTTATGTTGTAAAATTAAGAACAATTCAAAACCCATGAAACTTATGCGGAATAAAATTCGAATTGTGGTGCCCATGATGACGATGTTGTTGTTGCTGGTTGTTGTCTGCTGTACTTAGCTTTTTTAATAGTTTTGTTGTAGCTTTTGTTGTTGAAGTCTAGTGATGAAAACAGTAACTTCCTATTTATCAAGGTTCGGTTTTTGTTTCAGCAATGAGAGCGAGATTATTTACATTAGGTTGATCTTCTGGCTGTTTTGTCATGGAAGAGTTATCTGGATTATTATTGTGGTTTTAAGTGAAATTTGTTTTGGTATGCTTGTGGGCTGATGCTGGTGTCTAATGCGTCCAATGGTTTGATTCGACAGAAAAGTTTTTGTCTTTTTTTATGGAATATTATGAAGAATTGTTTGCAAAGTGGGTTTTGTGTGTACCGCACTGCTAAGCAATATATGAAACTCTGTACTCCTGGTGTAAGTGTTTAATGATTGGAGCAATAATGAATATGCAAGTTTGGTTCTGTTGTTTCTCATTTTCTTTTGATGTGGATCAAAATCCATTGTCGCTGATAAATACAGTAGCTGAAATATTTTATTCGGTTGTGGTTGTATAGCTATTATTCTTTGCCACAGGAATATTTTTAACACATTTAACTTTATGAGGGTTTGGTAACGCTTCTTTCTTAGTGCATTTATGGCCTAGGTAAATTATCTCTTTTCGTAGAAACTGACACTTTTCTGTATTTAACTTCAAGTTATGTTTACGTAAAAGTCTAAATACTCTTAGTAAACGCGATTCATGTTGTGCCAAGTTCCGACCATAGACGACGATGTCATCCAACTAGACAAAACAATATATACCTTGAAGTCCTGTTAGTACATGGTTCATTAGTCTTCGGAGCAAGGGCTCCTGTCAAGCCGAAAGATATTCTATTAAATTCATAGTGCCCGACACCTGTACTGAAAGCTGTTTTTTCTCTGTCTGATTCTTTCAATAACACTTGATGATACCCACTGGTCAAATCAAGTGTAGTGAAATATCCACAATAACCTAACTGGTCTAATATTTCATTGATGCGGGGAATGGGAAAAACGTGTTTAATAGTGGCGTCATTTAATTTCCTGAAATATACTACTAGATTTCATTTTCTTTTACCATCTTCTCCCGCTTTCTTTGACACCAAAATTATGGGAGAGTTCCAGGGCGATGAGCTGGGAATAATTATGTCGTCTTCCAACATTTTGTTTACTTGCATATTGATTTCTTCCTTATGTGCTTCTGGTAGCCTGTACTGTCTTTGGTTGATTGGCGCCTGGTCTGCTGTTATTGGTATTGTGTGTTTTATACCTGTGGTGTGAGACAGTTTGTCGCCTTCCGAGAAAAATAAATCGTGGAATGACCTAAGTATTCCATTTATGGATCTCTTTTCCTCAATGTTTAAGTTTTCGTCTATTCTAGTTGTTTCTAATATTTTGGTAACCCTTTTATCAGCTATCAGTTTCCTTAATGTTATTTATTTTATGAGCTATGTCGTATTTTTCGTGTTCTCAATGATTAAATTTAATTCTATTACTTTTAAGCTTTATATTTACAATATATGAATCTATATTCGTATTGAGAATTGGGACATAAACTGTATTGTCCATCACACTGCACAATGTCTCACCTAAATATATTCCAGGAGATACTTCCTGTTTCTCTACTATAATTGTTTCGAAATTTGTATTTACTTTAATGAGGACTACCTTCATAGTTCTCGCAGGTACTACATACTCACTGGTGTGAAGTATTCTATTACCTTCGTTCGACGGTTTGAGAGGTAAAGACATCAAATGCTGTTTTCGTTCACCGAAGAAAATCAGCTTCTTTTTAATGGTATTGATAACCGATCGGTTCCATAAATTGTCTCTACCTAGGATACCATCAGCAGGTATCCCTCTCTCTCCAGAGATTAAGTGTAGTTCTGGAATCAAATCTTTTGCTATTGACCCTAATGTGGTGACAAATCCTCCGAATGCACCACTAAGATTTTCCTTAAATGTCGCTTCTTGCTAACAGATTCATCAATTACTGATGACTTTATTAAACTGGTATCTGCCCCAGAGTCTACAAGTAAAATGAGTTTTCCATTTTTTGCTTCCTCACACGGAAACTCAATAAACACATCATCTACATCAGAGACTCCGAAACAGTAGCCATGTTTGTTATTACTGGATGGAAAAGATGGTTCAACAATCCCCCTGGACGCTTGACTACCAACTTCCATCATCTTGCTATCTTACTTGGAGGGTGTGTCAACAATCTCTAAAGACGCATGACTGACACCTTCCATTTAAACTGGCCTACTTTTAGGAAAACTTTGGGGTCCTTGGTTTATTGGCCGTACCTGGGCCCCCCGTAGTTTCCCTGGGTTTTTTCCCATTATGTGCGTTTGTAACAGTCGGCGATCCTGTGTCTCGGCTTCTTACAGAAAAAACATTTGGTCTCCGAATTTCCGCGATTAGGGCATTTGCTTTCTTGACCTCCCTTATTAGGTGCAGGTGTTTGATTGCCTTTTCCTTGTGACCTGTTGTTGCTAAAAGGTGTGTATGACTAATTGAACTCATGTCTGTATTTTTTACACTTTATGCAATAGGGCATGTTTTTTCTCTTAAAACAGTTATCTCTGGTGTGTCCTTTTTTGTAGGAGAAGGTAGGAACTTTTCTTTGGCTATTTTAGCGAGTTACGTTATTATTTTGGTGTTTGTTCATTCCAAGTGGCATCTTGTCATTTCTGTTCTGGTGAAATGCCACTATATTACTGGCCTCAGTTTGGTGAACGTCTTATGAATATAGTGCTCCCATGATAAACTGATTGAACGGTTGTCCTCTTTCGAGCAGAATACCCGTGTTTACGGCCTCCTCTACTAATTCTTCTAACGTGCCCGTCTTACTAGCATATGAGTTTTTAGCAATGGGTCTTGAAGGCCTGATATAAAAGATGTCCTCGCATACCTCTCTACCTCTTTTAACAACGCTTGGTCTCCGATCCCACCGTATCTATTCTTAATACTCTGTATCACCGTGGATTTTAAATCATCTAATCTCCTTGCAAAAACACGTATATCTTCTTGAGGTAGTTGGCGTGCGACTTGTATTTGGTACGTGAGCGGTTCCAGGCTAACGGTCTTCAAATAGGTGTTTCGCAGAAGTGTATACAATTCCTCTATATTAGCGAACTTCTTACTTAGCACCATATAGTAGCTGTTTTATACAGGCTACGAAATCTTCCAACTCGTTCAGTTTTATGGCTTTTCTTGCTAATTCGCACCCAGAAATGAACTGGTGTACTTCGATCCTCAAATCTTTAGACTCCGCTCCACTGAGTACTGGGAATAGTCTACTGACGGTCTGTGCAATTTCGTCAATGCGCGTTTTTAGCTATAATTCAGGTTGTACTTCTGGTTGTGTTTTTCGTACTGGTGTACGGCGACGAAGAGGTGTTTCCTGTGCTAGGCAGCGTTCTCTTTTGAGATTCCCCTCTTTTGCCTGGAGTGAACTTAGCTGCTCAGAGTCAACAGAGGTTCTAAGCCTTTTCTCTATACATTCTTCTGAAATGCCCATTTCAATTAATAAATCTTCTAATTCCTTATTTCTAAGGAATAATTCCTTTATTGGATTTAGTACCTTTCCGTGATGCACCTTTAATTTTTTGAGCTAGACTTGTTCGTATGTGCTGTGTTGCTTAATCAAGATCCACACGAAGTCGATTGACTCGGTTATTGCAACGTCAAGTTCTCTTGCTAATGATTCGTAGCATTTCTTGTCCATTTGACCCCAAAATGCAAACACACACTAGAATTAGATCCTGTACTGAGTTAAACGTTGAACGTAAAACACCTTGTATATACAAGATATTTCGCAGTATCCTACTGGCTGAGCCAAAATATTGTGTACTATTTTTCCACAACACTCACTAAGTACCTAACGGCTAGACTCAAGGATGTAACGCACAAGATTAGCACCTAGACCTAATATCCTAATTATCCTTCGGCACTATCACACTAGTTAGCTGAAATAAAACAATTATACTTTATCAATGATACTTACGATTTTGAGTATTCGCTCTTCCTGGTGTTACTTTCAATTTTGCACTTTTACACTAATACTGGAGGGCCTCGTAAAGATCGCAGTATTTTACAATTTCTTACACGCTAGCACTACACAAGACTCACAATTGAGTCTTGTACCGAGTGTAAGCTGGCAGCTTATATACCATTCTTCCAATACTAGCCACATATCAATCTACCCACATACCAACATATAACATACAATAATATATTCACACCACATGTGTGTATGTATGTATGTGTGTACGTATGTACAGGATCGATGCACTCCACATATGCGTATGTATGCAACCATTATGTGAGAAAGCAACTTGTTGATATTCACACACATGAGTAGTTCACGTGTGTTTAGTTATCATGGAATGTCTAAACATGTATGCTTCCACAGGTATGCTTACGTAAGTGCACAACTACGAATTGTGTGGGAAAGTTCTTTGTCAGCATTTTCACACCCAACTGCAACTCAGTTGGCTCAATATTCTGGCATTCCACAATTATAAGTAATATTAATATGGATTGTGTATATCACAACTTTGAGCAATGTTGGTATGTGTATGGATAAATATGTATTTCACAATTTCGGGAAATATATCGCGAGGCAAAATATGCATATGTGCATATTTCATATTTTGGCTCGCAACAACAACTTTTCTTAGATTCCTCCAAGGTATGGTTAAACCGTTCTACCATGCCATCATATTGTGGATGCAAAGGTGTTGTACGAGATTTGTGTATACCCAGCAAACGGCACATCTTTTGGAACACAACAGATTCGAAATTTCTACCTTGATCTGAGTGTAACTCCATCGGTACACCAAAACGAGTAATCCATTGGTTGACGAATACATCCGCAACTGTAATAAGCCATTTACTGAAGTGATCTATAGCCACCAGAACATACTTGTTCCCTGCGTTGTTTGTAGGAAATGGTCCAGCTACATCCATCCAGCTATATAACTTACGAGATACGCTTAAGCGTATCTCGTAAGTGCAGGTTTTTCCATTGTGCCTAGTATGCACTTGATATTTCAATTTCTTGCCAATCTGAACGTACGTCCTGCTCCTTTTATTCCATCATCTTTACGAGATCTAGGTAATTCCACTGATCTTTTTGCACTCATTCGCTGGTCCAAGATTCTTCCGGCAAGATATTAGTAAGTCGTATCGAGAACAATTATTACATTACATTTTGAAAGGACGAGGAGATAGAGCAACCGCGGTACCATGATGTCCTCATTTACGATGCTCGATTGTAAAATCATAACTCATCATAGCCGTTCAATCCAGAGCGCCAATTGTGATACAGTAGTTTTTTTCTGGCTTCGATAGGATTTTACTGCAATATGCTTTTACTTTTTCTTGCCATTCTATGATCTATGATCTTATTCCATAGCCACTCGTTTCTGTGTCCAACACAAACATTTGACTAGGTATTAGATACGCTAATACTGGTGCTGAGCAGAGTCGTTCCTCAGATGTTGGAACGCTTTTTGTTGTTACTCGGCACAAATGGATTATTATTTCTTGTCAACTCACGCAAACGGCTGCTGATGTTTGCAAATCCAGGAATAAATCATCCATAGCAGGCACACAAGCCTAGGAAGCTTTTTAACTCATAAATATTCGCCGAAAGATGGCATTCTCGTACTGCTGCTACTCTTTCTTCATCAGTATGTACCCCTTCCATGGTTATTCTATAGCCAAGATACTTAACTTGTCGCCTGAAAAGAGAACACTTTTCGGATTCAAGTTAAGCCCTGCTGATTGTATACGTACAAACACTTCTTTCATCTTATCGAGGTGGCCTTATAAATCTTTTCTAATCACGATAATGTCATCGAGGTACACTAAGCACGTTTTCCAGTGCAGTCCTTTCAGTACACATTTCATCAAACGTTCGAAAGTAGCTGGCGTATTACAAAGGCCAAATGGCATCACTGTGCATTGTCATAGACCATTGCCATAAGTGAAAGCAGTTTTCCCTTTGTCCTCCTCACCAAGTTCCACTTGCCAGTAGCCACTTTGCAGATCCAGAGTTGGATGCACTTCGCACCAAATAACATGTCCAGAGTGTCATCGATTCTTGGCGGTGGATAACTGCCTTTCTTAGTGATATCAATTAGCTTTCTGTAATCCACACAGAATCGATTATTTCAATTCTTCTTATCTACCAGCACAACCGGTGAGCTCCATGGACCCGCTGGTGGGTCTATAAAACCTTGGTTCTGCATATCGGCAATCAGTTTATTGGCTTCATCTCTTTGGCCAATGGAACTCGTCGTCGTGCTTGAGGGATTGGTCTAGAATCACCGGTATTAATGTGATATTTCACAATTGCTGTTGGTCCACCAGTTTTTCCATTTGATGCAAATATTAAACTGTACTTCTCCAATAGTTGTAAGGCTTTTCTTTTTACGCTTTAATAATTCCTGATCTTCCACTTTTCATTGCCGAACTCTTTTCACAATCTACTACAGCAGTAACTTCCTGGCAATGACCAATCACTGATCTTTTCTTCACAACTGTAGATGTATTAGTTGCGTTTAATATTCTCACCGGTGCCATTCTATTCTCTTTAGATTCCACTAATGCTTTTACTTACTTACTTACTTACTTATGTGGCCATAACAACCGAATATCGATTTAGGCCGAAAATAACATGCTTCGCCAGCCATCTCTGTTCTTCAATAGCTGGCGCCAGTTAGAAATTCCAAGCGCCGTCAGGTTCTCCAGTACTTGGTCTTTCCACCGGAGGTTAGGTCTTCTTCTTCTGCGTCGTCCTCCAGCGGGTTCCGAATATAACACCCTCTTAGCTGGAGCGTGTTCTTCCATTCGCTCGACATGACCTAGCCAGCGCAGCCGCTGGATTTTGATGCGCGTTACTATGTCAATATCGGCATACAGCTCGTACAGCTCATGGTTGTACCTTATTCGGTACTCGCCACCAACGCAAATAGGTCCAAAGATCTTGCGTAGGACTTTTCTCTCGAAAACTCCAAGCATTCGCTCATCCGAGGAAATTGTCCAGGCTTCAGCGCCATATGTTAGGACAGGCATGATGAGAGACTTGTAGAGTGTAGTTTTCGTTCTTCGAGAGAGAGCTCGACTTCTCAATTGCTTACTCAGCCCAAAGTAACACCTGTTAGCAAGAGTTATCCTACGCATGATCTCCAAGCCGACGTAATTACTGCTGTTAATGCTGGTTCCAAGATAGACAAAGTCCCTTACTACTTCAAAAGCGTAGTTGTCAACAGTGACGTGCTGTCCAAGACGCCGGGACTCTTTGTTTGTTGACACTAGATACTTCGTCTTGCCCTCGTTCACCGTGAGACCCATCCGACGCGACTCTCTTTCCAACTCTGAAAATGCTGCACTGACTGCTCGCGTGTTCATGCCGATTATGTCAATATCGTCGGCATACGCTAACAGCATGACACTTTTGTTGAAGATAGTGCCATTATGCCGTAGATCAGCAGCTCGTATTATTTTCTCCATAATAAGATTGAAGAAGTCGCACGATAACGAATCACCTTGTCTGAAACCCCGTTCGGTATTAAACGGTGCGGAGAGGTCCTTCCCAATTTTCACTGCACAACAGGAGTTATGCAGTGTCATTCTACAAAGTCGAATGAGCTTTGCAGGAATACCGAACTCAGACATTGTTGTGCAGAGGTAATCCCTTACCGGACTGTCGAAAGTCGCTTTATAATCAATAAATAGATGGTGTGTGTCGATCTGTTTTTCTTGGGTCTTCTCCAGGATTTGGCGCAGTGTGAAAATCTGGTCGATGGTGGATTTACGAGGTCTGAAGCCACACTGATAAGGTCCAATCAGGTTGTTGAGCATAGGCTTCAACCTTCCACACAGTATGCGATGCTCAGGAGACTTATTCCACGGTAGTTGGCGCAAATTGTGGGGTCTCCTTTTTTATGTACAGGACAGAGAACACTGAACCTCCAATCATCAGGCATGCTTTCATCCGACCATATTCTGCTTATGAGCTGGTGCATGCGGGTGAGCAGCTCATCGCCTCCGGTTTTAAACAACTCGGCAGGCAGGCCATCAGCACCTGCAGCTTCGTTGTTCTTCAGCCTTAAAATGGCCGTTTCAACCTCGTCATAGTCGGGTGGTGGAACATCAACACCATCATCTGTAATTGGGATTATCGGGCAATCTCCTCCACTGGCGGAATTGTTCGTAGCATCGCCATGTCTATATTTGTTTGATGTTTACACTACGGTTTTGCAATTTGCAATTTCACTGTATCCGTATGTAATTTTATTCCTAGTAAATTCTCAAACTGCTTTGCCAAATGGCTCTTTATTATAGAATGTGATGCACCAGCATATAGGGTTAACATGAACTTCAACTGTGTGACAAGTCTCAATCGTCTCCAATCCAGAGCAAAATTAATATGTGATGTCTTTGACCGAGGTATTACCGATTGAGAGATAAGACTGGAAAAATTCGTTGTTTTGATTTTAAAGACAACCCTTATGTAACCATATAACAAATTTAAAATAATGGTGCAAAGCAATATAGTTGGTATTATTACATCATCTATTTAGTCTTATGTTGTGGTTTGAATTCGTTATTTCAGATTTTGGTTGCTCCAACGATATATTGTATTTGTTGTTGTAAAAAAGAAATGATCACTAAAATGAACACTTACAGTCGGAAGTCAGTGCTGGCAAATTTAAATGTTTCTTTTCGGTTTTCTATTAAAAACAACAACGAATTTTTCATTGCAGCTATAAAAATTGGTCTTATAACCACAGCATTATTGATATTTCTACTTTATTTTATTTTTCAATTGCTTTCAAATTTTTCACTCATTCCACTTCAGTGGAAAATTCAAATGCTTGTAATATTAGTTATTGTAAGTTGCCGTTTAATTACCACCACCTGAAACGGGTGCGTCTTGTATCAAATTCAGGGGTGAATAGTGATGCGCAGAACCGGGTCCTTTGACGAACTAACCGTTCTGGATCTTACAAGAACCGAAAACGGTTTAGAGGAACCGAAAGCTAAGTCCAAAGAACTGAAAACCCATTCCAAAAGAACCGAAAGCGGTTCCTACAGAACCGATAATTAGACCCGAAAGAAGTAAAAGCGATTTCAAAAGAATAGACGAAAAATTTACAAATATCTGTTTTACTCAGAAACTTTGTACGTTAAAGTACCGCTAGGTCGCAGCTAAGTTCAGTTTTATATATTTTGCATTTATTAAATTTTTGTTATAAAAATATCAACTAAGGAATAAATGTTATATGTTTATTTGTTTAATTTTTTTTTACTTTAGAATGTAAAAAATTTTGATTTTTTGTAAAAACTTTTTGTTACCACTCTTTTTGAGAACGGTTAGCGATCCAAATACCCTGTACTTATTGGGCCCGGACTCAACAGAAACGGTTCTTTAAATACTTAGAACCGCATATCACTAGTGGTGAACATTTTTGGAGGAATCATAAATGTGGTGTGTGCCATGACGTGGGCTCAGTGTTTATGTATTGTGCAATTGCGTTGGTGTGTGTAACCACTTCATAAGAGATTCAGTTC
Organism: Megamerina dolium; assembly: GCA_963854835.1. Taxonomy (NCBI): domain Eukaryota; kingdom Metazoa; phylum Arthropoda; class Insecta; order Diptera; family Megamerinidae; genus Megamerina; species Megamerina dolium. Next base: position 11,089,536 of record OY978530.1, read on the forward strand.
AGTTCAAACCAGAGTTGAAATTTTGATACTTTTTTAGTGATTCACCCTAATGCGCATTACAGAACAGTACATTAGGTCTACTGCCTCTAGCGTACTTCTTTAATATTTCAGCTTTTGAAACAACCGTTATGAATGCTGTGATACGTTCCTCATTGAATTGCCGCGTTTATACTGTACTCAGGCATAGTTCATTAGTTAAGTATGGGGAAGCTGTTGCTTAGTTAATGGCTACCGGCTGGTAGTAAATTTGCGTAATGGGTATATACGTGTGTTATGTTGGTACTATAACCAAAGATCTTATAAGACGTCAATATCACTCTATGAGTGGCCAGAGCTTTAACAGCAAATATCAAGAGAACAATGGCTGCTTTTTAGGTTCGAAAGCAAATCCCTCAAATCAACAACGAAATTAATGGTATAGCAATACTAGGCAGAGAAGTCCGAGAAGGTAGTTATATATACAATAGAAAATAAAGGAGAAGAAGTAAATATTTACAATATATACAAATATATACGGAAAGAAAAAGAAGAAGTAAAGATAGAAACTAGAAACACACGATTTTGAAACTATGTGAACACCAATACAAAGCCTTCTCCTTTTCTTTATCTGATATTCATATAGCATGTACTACGGTATAAAAATATAAGATAAAGTTTATGCTCATATGTATATGCTCACGAATTAAGGATAAACAAACAAAAACAAAATAACAAAGTACACATACGAAAAGAAGAAGAAGAAGCAAGGAAGAAAACATCAAACAGAATTTTGACACTTTAAAAACACGTTTTTATACACTCAAGCCAAGATAAAGCTTTTCCAATTTCTTTATCTTATATTTATATAACATGGCTAAGAATAAACATACTTCAACATTCTCTCAAAAAGATTTCAGTCACGTATAAAATCGGTAGACCGAACTTTCTTGGGTGAATTCTGAACTACATTTTTTTGAACGATTTGCTTTCACTTGAGAAATACTGCGGTTGTCGTCTCCTGATATTTTCAGTTAAAACTCTGTCCACTAACATTGGCATAATTCTACCTTGTTAAATATTTGATAATCGATAACGATAACAGTCCAACAATGCCAATGGGGGCCACAAAAATAGCCAGTAGCAGCAATAGCCACACCAGCAATATTATTGTTGACTATACGCTACAACAACAAGAAGCACAACAATATAATTATAACATGACAGTCACCGCCACAACAACTACAGCAGCGGCCACAAGTATACCAAAGTCGTCTTCATTGTGGCAACCACTAGAATCAGCAGCAACAGCTGTAAAACTTGTTTATAAACAAGCAGCAACAGAATTACATAATACCACAACAGCAACAATAATAGCCGGAGCCGTAGCATCGACAACGAATCAGCGCCAACAGCAACAGCATTATAAATTAAAGCAACAATTACAGCAGCAAAATCAGCAACAAGAACACAATAGCTTTGAAGCCGCAGCAATGAGCAGTGATAACTGTAATGGCTATCATTATCCTCATCAACAACAGCTGGCACCGCAGTTATGTTCTTTTTATAATCCACAAACATTATCAGCGCCAGCAGCAGCAACTAATGTGATCATAGCGCAATCATCTTCCGCAGCAACACCCCTGGAAAGGTTGCAACATTGTCTTGCTTCAGGTAGTGGTGTTGCTGCTGCTACAACTGCTGAACGTAATGACTATATAATTGCTGATTATATGGATAAAATAACAACACGGATTAGTATACTTGAGACCGAATTAAAATATGCATGGCGCGCCTTGGATTTGCTTTCTGGTGAATATGGCAAAATATGGATGCGTCTAGAAAAATTGGAAATTATCTCAATGGAACAACAGTCAGTTGTTGGCAATTTAATGAATTTGGTCATATCGAATCGATATCGACAGCAGCAACATCAACAATGCTGCAATAAAATGCAAAAAACGCGAAGTGCACACCAACGTATGAATAAGGATGAGGCGAATGGGATGCAGCAACAAGAAGCGTTAGAGGAAGAGCTAAAATTATTGCAAAATGCTGTTAATAACTCAGATAATGAGGATGAAGTCACTAATTTACCGCCGAGTACCAGTCTAAATATAATTTCTGATGAGCAATTGTTGATGGCAGCCGATTTGATTACTGCTGAGCATGAGCAACAACAACGGGATCTATTATTATTGCAAGGTGGCAATGTAGATAGCAATAATAGGAACATTCCAACATCAGTGGAATATGATTACGAACAAGATTATGAGCATCTACTTCTACAACTATCAGTGGCAACAGTACCAGATCGTTGTCGTCGAGCTCTAAGCGTTGATATGAGCGACATTGCTACATATGCCACGCAGCAATGGGGGAATGTGATGTTACCACAGCAAGAACAACAACAACAGCATGAATTAATTATACCAAAATATTTCAGACAGCAACCTACATTGTTAACCGGTAGCGGTAATAATTTATTACGACAATATAATAAGATTACTGGTATGAGCTGTGATGGTGTTAACAATAGTTTAAAAAAGGCTTCTACATTCGGAAACATTTGGCAAAATGACCTAGCAGATAGCTCTGCTGATTATAGTCGTAAAAACCAGGAACGAAGCAATAGCGATAATTTATTGTTGAAAAATTCCTTAAATATGAATTGTATTGATATTGAAGCATCAGGACCAGGTGCAATAACGATAACTGATTTATTAAGCAATATATTTCTAAGAGGACGACCCAATAATTTTCTTCTCTCTGGCGATAAAGATCGCGAGAATCTTCAAAATTCTGAAGAAGAGCATATGAAGTTTTTTCGGCAGACGGCCTTTAAAACCGGTCAGGGGGGAGGTAGACAATCTCCAGTCGGAAATGATTATTTAAATGAACTACTAGTATCCCCTTCGCCACCACAAACACCACCTCCACCACGACCATCAGCAACAGTTGCAGAAGCATTAATAAATGTGGCTAATGGGGACGAAATGCCGGAAGAGTTTTATAAAACACTAAATGAAGCCTATCGTCGCGATAGTAATAATCAATTTACACAGGAGATATCAAATTTAGAATGTTTATTACAACAATCATCAGAAAATCCACAAACACATCAACAAAATATTACGATTGGAGCTGTTGCTGATCTGACAACACGTACCAATTCAATATTAGATATGATAAATGAGGATAATGAAGATGAAATAGTAAATGTTCCACCAGCAACAATAGTAGCAGAAGCCTTAAGAACAACGGGAACTATGATAAGCAGTAAATCGCAGAAATCGAAAAAGAAGAAACATCACAAAACAGAAATGGAAATGCTGAACCATTTAAAACGCGCGTTGGTGGCAGCAACAAAACCATCACCAGCCTCAAAAACAACGACAACAGCAGCAACAGCATCATCCGATGAGAGCTTAAAGTTGTTCAGAAATCCAAGGAACACTAACAAACACAATAGCAGCATATTTACTTTTAGGAGCAACAGCATTAGCATTAATAATAATACAAATTGTACAATTTTAACAATTATAACAAATTGCCAACAATTGTTACAACAGGAGATTCATAAAATTGATCAATTGGAATTGCTGTCATTGCAACAGCAACATGAATTATTTCAGTTGCTATACAGAGAGCAGCATTTTTTTCGAAAGCTCTACGAAGTTGATCGTAATTTAATATTATTGCTGCTTAATCCGGTTACAATTGCCGCCGAATGGCAAGCTAGAAATATTGCCCAAGAATATACACATATCTGCGATGCTGATGATGATAATGCTGCGAATGATAATAACCAGCAACAGCAACATTTATGCAAATTTAATTTTGTTTTGTATAAGCTATGTAAAAATATTGAAACTTTGAAAAGATTTTTGGGTAATTCATTTGATGATGCTACTGTTTCAACAATGGCATCAGCAGAAACAAAAACACCAGTAGTCACACCACCAGTAGCGAATACATCTCGTGACAAGCAGCAATCGCTTCCAGATTATAGTGCTCGGCTAATACGTAACAATTCCAATTTAGATGAACAATTAAAAGCATTGGAAACCCAAGAAATAGCAATTGAACAACGTAAACGATTGTTAAGTAACGCCAGCAGTAGTAGCAGCTCCAAGATTACTTCCAACGACATATCGACACATGGAATGAAATATTTATTGTCAAGAGGAACAGCAGCAACACAAACAACAACATTTCTAGAGACTTGGAAACACCATCACTATTTTGACGAAGATCAATATTTATTCGGAGCAGCATCTCAACAACAAAAGCAACTCTACAATGATGATGCCTATATACAATCGTTGCGTAAATCATTAGAGCGACATAATTCAATGTTGCTCCTTCTGCATTTGCAGTATCCTGATTATTATCAGCAGCAGGAACAACATGACATTTTGAGTACTGTTAATAGTGAGCTAAATGCTGGTAAACAAAACAAACAACAGCGACAGCATAGTCCTCCACCACCAGCACCCGATGATGAAGACGATGCCGACAATGACTTTATGGCAATTGAAGTGGACTGTAAAACACAGCAACATTTGTCAAATCCATTTCAATATATTGTCAATTGTGATGAGAGTGATACTATTGATGAGGGTGATGATGATGATGATGATGATGATAATGTTCCACTAGTGGATATTTATTTCAAGACGCAAGATCAACAACACCAGCATAGTCTACAAAACTCGTTTTATCAACAGCAAGAGCAGGAGCAGCAATATATGGTCAAATTTTCCTTACAGCAGCAGCCACAACAACAACCGGAAAAACAGGTCCCTGCTCCATCATCGTCTTCGGCAGCAGCGGCGACACAAACGAAAAAATCCGATTCTGGACATTCATCCCTAAGTGGTGTCTCCAGTTGGGGTGAAAAGTCACCATCAACACCATCACCACCGACGATATTGAATTCTCATCACCAATCAGAAGCAACAGAACTGTCCCCATCGCCGCCTCCGTCATCACCGTCAGCAGCTTCAACTGATGGTAATCCATTTTTATTTAAATATCAGCATTATGATCATGCTGTTGCAACATCAACATCAGCAACTACAACAGTCGACATAACAACGATGACAACTAAAGCAACGAACGCATTTTTATTGACCCAGCAACAGCAAGGTCGAAGTCGAGAGCAGCATCAGCAACATCATGAAATGTTACCGCAAGATGTTGTTACGAACGATTATAATTTTAACGAAGAAAATCTTAATTACATACGCGAATTATCACAAAATATACCAATCTGTTCGGTATATGAAACAAAATCAATATATAACAACTTCTTGTGGAACATTATTCAATTCCAGCAACAACATGTTGTTAATGATAACACTTACGATGATGATAGTCGTCATAACATATTATTAAATGAATCTGATGTACGTACTGTTGATGAAATGTTGCTATGGGATAGGCAACAACAGCGGCAGGAAATGCAACAACAAAATATTGTCAAGACAAGTATTATAGCTGATCGTCGCATACCAGATTTTTTGAAACAACAGCAACAGCATCAACACCAGCAGCATTTTACGAGTGTGGGAAAGCAAACTGTATATAATGAAACTGATTTAATCAAACAGCAACACCAACAGCATGTACAACGTCAACAACAATTAATTGATAGGCTCAATTTTTATCCGACTTCAAATGGTATTGCTGATTATTGCAGCAGCAATAATTTAGATTATCTCGGTGAATGCACAACATCATCAACATATGATCAGCAACAAGTAAAGGAAGAACAACAACATCAACAGCAACGTTTATTACTAATGCAGAAATCTAAATTTGGCGAATTGTTAATACAACAGCAACAACAATATCCAGTGATAAAAAATATTTCTCCAACACAATATCACCAAACCATCGACCATCATGAGCATCACCTTCTGCAATCACAGCAGCACCATCAACAAAAACAACCCTCAGAAAGCACAATAGAAGTATTAAATAATAACAATGAATCTCTCGTCAATGATCCCGCAACATATCAAGTAAACACAATACCAGCATCAACAGCAACAGTAATATCTGATCCAACAAGTGTAGCTGCTGCTAGTGATCGTCATAAAACGGCAAAAGTTTGGGATAAATTAAACCATATGTTGCATGATAAGTTAAAACGTACTGGCAGCGCTTGCATTAACAGCAACCACCCGCAACATCGGTACAATCGTTCAAAATCATTGCCAACCAGTGGTGATCTTAGCACCGATGACGACGCTCATAAATGCTGCGGCAATGCTCGTAAAATGCAAATAAAATTTATGCAGCGAGTCACATCAGATGCATCAACTGGTACAATATTAACAACAAGTGATGATGATGATGTGTTGTCAATGGCAACAATATACAACAATTATAATCAGCAACAACAACAACATCATAATCATTTAAAGAAGCGTCGTTCCACTTTCACAACAGCAATGACCAATTTGGTGCAAAAGGCTAAAACATATCGGAGACAATCAAGTATGCATCGCCGTCATTCGTTGGCGATGCCAACATCAATACTTGATCCGGAGCATCGAGTTGGTATAACAATAACAACATCCGATAATGATCGTTCGATGGCAAGTGATTTCATAACCCCTGGCGGCACCAGCCGTCGACGTCACCACTACCATTATCATCATAAACAGCATCAGCGTCATCACCAGCAGCAACGACAACAGCAGCAACACATCACAATACATAAACAACAGCAACATCTATTAAATATTGATGATGCTAATGATGATGATTTTGATAAGTATGTTGCTGGGTATATTGTAGGTCAACATCAACAACTGCAGCAACATTTACATGATATTGATATTGGTAGTGCTGATGATGCCGATGCAGATTATGATGATGCAGACGCTGCTTTAGAACAAGCAAATGATATAATGATTACATTGCAGCAACGAGATGGCGAGTACGCTTTACGCAAGCAGCAACAACGCCAGCGACGTAAACAAAGACAGCAGCAACAACATGAGCAATATACTGCTACTGCAACAACCACAGCAACAACAACACTTGCAGCAGCGACAACAGAAATCACAACAATTAACAAAAAACGTAAAATGAAGCGAAACCATGGTGGTGATTGTGCAGTCAATCAGCTGTTTCCAATTATAGATGATATTACGAAGCAACAAGAGTTACAGCAGCAGCTCGTTGATATTAGTAATGAAATACAAGCGACGACAACTACAACTTCTGCAATGAATATTAATCATGAAGTACAATATCAGCACCAACAATCATTACAATGTCAACCAATAATGTCCATACAGCAACAAAATCATTCCCGTCGTCGAACACGCCAACAACGTACTGCTTCAATAACAACAACAGCAACCGGCAAAAATGATTTACGAAAAGTTAATTCAATTTTTATTGACAACAATAATGTTGGTAAATGTATCGCTGGGGATGTAAAAAACGATTTCATTATTGCAACAACAACCGCAGCAATATTACCCAAATTAACCATAACCGAATTTCCAGAAGCAATAAAAGCAATAAGAACAACAGAGAAACAGGAATTGTTACAGACAGCAGTGGCAGCAACCGATGAAGAGCAACAAATTCTTGTCACCAATATGTGGCCAGCAACACAAGCATGGCGTATGGGCATATATCATCAACAGCAACAAGAACAACAATCTTTTTCGATTGATTTGCCATCATCAATATCATTAAATGTTGGTTATCGGAGCGGCGGCGAGGATGACACTCGTTCGCAACATTCCTATCGGACATTATCCTCATCACGTCGCCAAAGTACCGAAGATAGCATTGATACCGATGATGAGTATTTTAATTATGAGCTGCGGCAACTGGAGCAATTGGAACAACAGCAACAACAGCAACAGTACGAACAACAACAGCAGCAGGAACAATTATTTACACAAATTGATAAATTCCACAATGAAGGAGATTACGGTCAGATCGACAACTCTGAGGATGAGAAGCAGCAACAAATAAAGGTGGAAGAATTGCGAGAGCAGCAACAACACTCCCGTCGTATGATGTTGCTTGTATTGAACGAATTACGATACGTTGTAAAGCGGCATCCAGATTCTGATGATAATAAAAATTCTGCTACTGCTGACGATGATGAGTTGTTAATGCAACCGCAGCAGCAACTACAACAGCGTAATAATCGTCAATATGTTGCACCTATTAATGATATAGGTAGCGCTTGTCAAAGCATGAATAATGATTCTAATATTGATTATTTTGATGGTGCTGGCACTGCTGCAGCCGGTGCATATCAACAACAACAATCTCAGCAGCACCAGCAACAGAAACGTTTTAAAAAGAAGCGACGCGTTGCAACTTCAATGACTAGTTGTCAGCAACAACAACTACAGCAGCAGCAGGAGCAGAAGAAACATGATCATCAAGAACAACAACAATTACTACCAATTCTACAGCCGCAATCATCATCATTCTTGGGGGAAGATGGCGGAGAGAGTAGCAGAAGAGGAATTAGTAGAACATCGATAATGACCAAACAGCTATCTCAACAGCAACAGTTGTACCAAAATTCCGCTGATTCACCAAACGATGACGTGCCTTCTCCTCATCTACGACAAAAGCCAAATGAAATGATTGGCATAAAGAAACTTCAATATATTATCGTTGCTAACGGTGCTGCTTCTGCTACGGCTGCTACTGTTACTGTCACAGTAACAGCTTCATCGCCATCTTCACCCGTGTCGACGGCAGTGCAGATGTCGTCATCATCATCACCATCATCTGGAGCAACACTTGGACCTGATACACCAACTGAAGTAAGCGATAAAGGTGAAGATAGAGAAGGTGATAATGATAAAGCTCAGGAAGGAATAGAGAATAATTTGCAACATACTGCTACGATTTCTAACGAAGATGCTGATCAACAGCTGAATGTGAAGAATTTGTATGATATTAGAACAACAGTGGAAACTGTAGCTAACAATACCATGATAATGACAAGAACAACAACAACACAATCTGCAATGACAGCAAAATTCCTAAGTCAGGATTCAAGCATTGAAGCTGGAGGAGGAGAAGGATTAGGAAATGTTCCAGTTGGTGATAGTCTTGATGCTAGTGTTAATGCTGGTGGTGATTGTGCTAGTTTAACAACTGCAAATTCTACTGCTGTTACATTGGGTAGCAGCAAATGGAAATTATTAAAAACATTAAAGGAGCGTAAAATTGAGGAGATCAATAATAAACAAGAGAAAGTTATTCTTGATGAATTTGGTAAAAATAATGAAAAGGTAAGCTGTGAAAGAACAGATGGCACCACTATCACTCTCCGTCTTTCTTTCTGTCGTTCCTTCTCTTTCTGGGTGATAGAGGCCTTTATACATCTAAAGTACAATATTTCTTGTTTCTCATTGGAGGTCAGCAACCATAACGCAGTTAGCTTTAGACCTAGACCGAGCATAGCCTGGAAAATATAGCTTTGGCATAGTACGAAACTCTGAAATATAAAAGGTGCAATGTAAATAAAAATGCTTTACCCTAATGCAAAAAGTGAATACTCCTAATGATGGCAGAAAATGAATTAAATTGTAAAATGATTTTTTCGGTAGAATGAGAAAATAAGGATCAAGCACGAATTTTAATCTGACATCGAAAAAATAATATTCAGTTAATAATTACACTGTGCTAGTTTTAAACTCCGTCATCTGGCGAGAAAAACTAATTCAAGTACACAATATCCTGTAATACCCACCGTTATTCTAGGGTAGCTCTATTTTTCAAAATACGAGCGTTCTTGAATGAAGGTTCTAGCGAGGTGACCTGCTTGACGAAAAAAATGTCTCTGATTAGAGCACACTATTATTATCGTTGATCGCAAAAATTAAAATCACAAAATAATCAATAAATTGAGATTTTTAAATATTGTATATTGTGAATAGGGTCCTTAAGTTCTTGAGTATAATTTTGTTTTAATTTTTCATATCATTCACATTAACTATACAAAATAGTTATATTAAAATATTTTAGAATCCGTTTTTAAATTTTGTACCACCGTCACGTTTAAAATGTTTCTGGTCGTTAATTCATACAATTCTTCCTTCTTGTTCATGTATAATGTCAATAACTGTATAACATTCAACTAGCCTGATATAACTGATATAAAATAAAACAACGGTAAATGAAATTATAAGAATATTAATTTTAATCGTCTTTTCTGGTGCTGCTGTGAAAAGGGAATGAATGTGTATAAAAGAAACAATATGTATATTGAGCAACTGTCAAACAACAAACTACTAAAAGTGGACCGACGTCAAGTCCACATTCAACAGTTCATTCTTTTGTGGTGAATTCTCAAGTCCTAAATTTTGCATTGTGTCCGTTTGATGACATATATATGTGATGCCATTCTGCTGTCGTCGTCCTAGTTTTTATTATATCAGCTTCAAGTTATGCCATCCTTGCTTGTAATGTTCATTTTGTTGTTTCTATGTATAATTCATCTACGTGGGTGCCGTAGCTTAGTGGTTAGTGTGTTGGCCTTCTGATCTGGTGGATGTTAAGTGAATGAATCTTATGAAAAGAATAACATAACAGATGTCGTCTGGATAAGTAATAAGAAAGGCAAAAGCGCGGTTTCTAACTATTTTGAAATATACTGACAGTTTAATTAGCAGCACCGAGCAGCAACGACCAGCTAAATCAACGAGCATAATTGTAAACGAATAGTACTAAATAGATTTGTAGAAAATAATTAAATACAAATATATTATATAGCAGCAGAAACCGAATCGGTACAATTGGTGACGCCGTAAGTGTTTCCTAGAATGAACGATAGTGAACGTACGACGTAAGATATTGAAGCTACGACGGTTCAGAAAAAATGCACGACGACAGGTAAGGTTGCTTTAAAAATTTCTACATTTTGGCCATTTTACCCGGAGATCTGGTGTGCGAATGTTGAAGCGCAATTCGGTGCATCAGGGAACAGCAGTGATGACTGACATTTTAACACGCTATTGCGATTCAATTCAAACCCATTGGCGAGATAACTCGCTTTGAAAATCGATTTTTCTCTGAAAAATGTTCGATTTCAAACACTTTTTAAGATTTTTATTTAGATGTTTTAGATTTTATTAGATTTTTAGATGTTTTTTCACAAGAACTCACGTCACAAAATAAACCAAACTTCATCTTTCGCTGGTAATAACATTAATTTTTTGGTGAGATATCTGAATATACATAATATCCACATATAAATGCAACAAATCTGTATAGTACATTAAGGTGAGTCGATGGAAAAAGTTTCAAATGTCCACACCTTAATTGATGGCTTTCTTGAAAATATTATATATCGTTGAAAAAAAACTTTATGAGCACTATATTTGTTTTAAGATATCATTAATGCCCGAAGTCCCATTCGATAATGTCAAATTTTTACTCAGTTTTTTGGGTTCAAAATTAATTTAAGGTATGTTTTAAATTATGTCATAATATTTAATATATAAAATTGTTGAATTCATTTAATTTTGCTTACCAAGAAATTACCTTTTCACCACAATTAATGTTCTTCTAAGAAATAAATTATAGCTTCCAATATCCATTGCCACAACTTACAACAACGAGTATTTATAACTGTCATATAATATTATATATAACCACTTAGTTTACGTATATATGAACAAGTGCATATTATAAGAAGCAATATATATTACATAATTAAGTTACTAATTACTATATTAAGCACTAAAACTTTGAACTGTAATAGAATTGCCACTTAACGACTAAGGGACACGTGTAATGGTACCATTTCATCGCATATGCATACCATTGTGCATAACACTATACTGTACTGTACAACAATACATTACGTATATACAAATATGCTTGCATCAACTATACATACGGTCAACATACAGTGAGCGACAAAAGTCTATGTAGGGCGACCATTTCGGCTATCTGACATGTCCAAAAGCATAATGAAAAGAAGTAATGATGCAATTTTGTTTTAAATATGTTTTTATTATTACATAGCAAAAATTATCTTATTTCATTAAAAACTTAACAAGTTATTAACATAAAACGAAAAAAATTCAATGACAAAAGTCTACGTACGATTTGAAAATCAAAAGGAAATACCTTGATAAGGCACTAAAAGTTAAAATAAGTCGTCGTTTAATATTTGGTTGACCCTCCACTAGCATCTATAACTGCTTGCAAACGTCGGGGCATTGAAACGACTAAATTTTCGATTTCAAGGGCCGTTATTTGTTGCCATTCCTGTTGCAGCTTCTCTTTTAGTACTAGGGCACTAGTAATGTGATGTTTCCGTATCTTCCGCTCCAAAAGCTCCCAAACGTGTTCAATAATATTTAAGTCTGGGCTTTGAGGAGGTGAATACAGTTGTCGTGGAGCGTAGTAAAGCAGCCAGTCCCTCACGATGTGGGCGGTATGTTTTGGATCGCTATCCTGTTGGAAGATCCAACTCTCACCAAGGCATAGTTTATCAACCGATGCTTTTAAGTTTTGTTTCAAAATAGATTTATATTGAAAGCGATCCATGTTACCCTCCACAAATACCAAATTTCCAACTCCAGATGCAGCGACAGCGCCCCAAACCATTACACTCCCACCGCCATGCTTCACCGTAGGAACTAAGTGTTTCGGGTTCATTGCGGTATTTGGTTTTCTCCAAATTTTGGCTCTACCGTCACTTCCAAATAAATTGTATTTTGACTCATCTGTAAATAATACTCGTTTCCAGAAATCAATTCCCTTGTCTAAATGCTTTTGTGCGAATTCCAAACGAAGTTTGCGATTTTTTTCACTTATATACGGTTTCCTACGCGGAGTTCTGCTGTTAAACCCATTATTATTCAAGGCTCTTTGAACTGTTCGTGAATGCACATTTGTATTTGACCTAGTTGCTAGCTCTGCGGCCAACTTAGTGCCTGCCACTTTCGGATTTTGATCCACTTCTTTCAAAATGAACGATACATCTCTGCGACTCAGCTTCTTTGGGCGACCACTGCGCGGTTTATTTTCAAGACTATTCGTTTTTTTGTAGTTATTGAATATTGTTTGAACTGTTGATTTTGTTAAATTTAATAAGCGTGATATTTCACCATACGTTTTGTTTTCATTTCTATACTTTACTACTAAGTTTCGCAAATCAATTGATATTTCTTCACGGGAAGCCATTGTCACAACCACGAACTTCTGGAAACAGCCAAAATACAACTAAATGCAATCCAAGTATGTCTATTACCAAGCAAAACAGCAAAATGTAACTAGCGGTACTTTCCCGTTATTGCGCCGCAACACACAACAAAAAAGAAGCGTGGAATGCGCGCCGTATGTAGACTTTTGTCATTGAATTTTTTTCGTTTTATGTTAATAACTTGTTAAGTTTTTAATAAAATAAGATAATTTTTGCTATGTAATGATAAAAACATATTTAAAACAAAATTGCATCATTACTTCTTTTCATTATGCTTTTGGACATGTCAGATAGCCGAAATGGTCGCCGTATGTAGACTTTTGTCTCTCACTGTATGTATATCATTAAGTACATACATATTCATACATACATATCTACTTTTTTTTACATTTCGTTTTTCTTTAAATGCATGGGCAACATAATATATTGATATTTTCGATGACTTGCATAGATATAGGATATCATTATATTGTGTTTACACTATCATGAATTTGTGTGACGCCACTTTAAGTGTTATGTATGTATGACCAATTAACCCAAATCTAAGCATTGGTTTTTGCTGAAATCTAGGTGTTGATTGATCTAGGTCAGCTTATGGAAATGGATGGGAATATTGGAAATTCTGGAAAGAATTATTCTGTATAAATAGAGCAGATATTGAAATAAAGAATTAGAATTGAACTGACACAAATACGTTACAGTTTTCTCTTCAAGCTTGTTGTGGTAACACACGAGCTGGCAACTAATGGAGCGGTGCAACCGCTTTGTCGAACTATCGACAGAGACTTAGTTATTGATTATTCTAGTTAGTTAGTTGTTGTTAGTCCTATATGAGGCAATCCTTGCCCAAGACTTTTCTCAGCTCGAACCATCATTTCTTCTATTACACACGCTTTAAAGGTAAAAGTTTTAAAAATATTTAAGGACTTTAATTTATGAACAAAAAAATTTGTTGTTAGGGGGTACAACTCGAGTTATTGATTCTAGTAGGCGAATGGGACTTCGAACATCGAGATGCCGCCGCAAAAAAATTCCAAGTATCAGAATTTGTCAGGTTAACGTTATAATGGCAATTTATCATTAAAACAAATACTAAGCATTAAGGAGGAGTGCGTTTTTTTCATAGTTGTTGATTATCCTATTTAAAAAAATTATAGCCTGTTAAAAAGCTGTAATTGTAATTGGAGGAATATAATTCCTCTATATATGACTTTGAAATTGAACGAGCTACTAAAAACTCATATTCAGTTCCCCTAGTTCTACCCCCCTAATCAAACATTTTTCCATAAAATTAAAGCCCTTAAAAAACTGTTCCTTTTGAAGTATGTAGATAACTCTAAAACTAAAGGAGTAATAACGAAATGAAATTTTCAATAAGGGTTAATATCTCCCCATAGAAAGCAGTCTTTTTTAAGAAGGGAAAGCATCGAAGGCCGTAACGTAGTGTGAGACTTCAACCGACTAAAATATCCTCTGTGTACGATTATTTAACTAACTAGTAGAAACGTCTATCACTTAGTCAGCAAACAAATTGAGGAGGGGTTACTCATATGACATATTAACCTAATCGACCGTTCCTGTCCGTAATCGCATTGCATTACAAAGTGGTTTTAAACTGAATTTAATTTTTTAATGGTTCAAGCTGTGTTAAAGACATATACAATATAAAGGAACTATAGCCTTTCCTGATAGATTCTCATAAAGCTATCTAAAATCAACGACTGTGTTATGATAAAAAATCCGTATTGACGGTTCTAAACGGGTTAAAAAAAACATTTTTTTCCCCGAGAACGTTTCAACATAGTCTTTCAAACTAGGATTTCAAAATATAGGATAATTTTAAACTATATTTATACAATGATATGCGCAATTCAGCCTATGTAATATTTGAGATATTTTTTTCTCAAAGATTAATGTATATTATAATCTTAATCAGAATTTATTATATTATAATGGAATACATTTTTGTATACAAATTTAATTTATTTACAATAATAATACAACAATAACTGCCAAGAATATGGACATACTAAGACATATTATACCCTGCCAGCTGTTTGTGTGATTTGTGGAGATCTTCATAAATCAAATTTAGACCAAAGTCTAAAGGCGATGCTAGCATGAAGAAATGCAGCAATTGTGGAGGTAATCACACCGCAAATTATAGAGGTTGCCCCGTATATACAACCCTAAAGCTAAATTTCTCCGCTAGCAAACAGCCTCTAAAACCAGTTGAGCAAACTCAGATAGCCAACTCAAGTAAGAGACAAAATATTGATGCAACACAATTCTTCTCTGCAATCCCAAACAAGAATCAAACCAATTCATACGCTAGCGTGTGAAAACAAAACCCACGCCAACAAAGCAATGTAAATAATGAGCAGAAACACTCACTGCCCACCCAACAACCAAGTACCCTTGAACATTTGCTTCAAACATTAATTCAGAATATGAACCAATTCATGAACTCAATGCAAACAATGATGCAAGAAATGATGAAAAATCAATCGATGTTACTCCAAACATTGCTATCCAGACCATAAATACCATGAGTTGTCTCAAGATATGCCACTGGAACGCCAACGCCTTAAGCCAGCACCGTTTGGAGCTAATTCAATTCCTTGAATCCAACCAGATCGACATAATGATGATATCTGAGACCCATTTCACTTACAAAAATTGCTACCGAATACCATATTACAAACTGTACACCACAAATCATCCGCATGGTAAGGCACGTGGAGGAACTGCCATATTGATAAAAAGCAGAATAAAACATCATGTTCTCGAAGATTTCAGTAGAGTCTACTTGCAAGCAACATCTATATGCTTGGAAGAGTACATCTCTAAGCTAGTAAAATCTGCGAAATACTGTCCCGCAAGATACAGTATTACCGAACAGCAATATAAAGAGTTTTTCTCATCTCTTGGTAACAAATTCTTGGTTGCTGGCGATTTCAACGCCAACACACTCACTGGGGCTCCAGCTTAATAACTCCAAAAGGAAGAAGACTATGTTCAATCATTACTAACCATGGCTACGATGTAATCTCAAACGGCCAACCGACATATTGGCCGACGGACAAGAGGAAGATACCCGATCTCATAGACTTTGGAGTCGCCAAAAGTTTTCAGATGGAAAATATCTACACAGAGTATAATTATGATCTCTCTTCTCATCACTCACCCACGGTAATATCTATAAAATCACCAAACCCCCAAGGCAATTGCGTTAGATAGAAAATAGACCGGTTGAAATTCAAGAAATATATAAATTCCCATCTTCCTCTAAGTACTGTATTAAGAAATGGACAAGATGTAGACTCAGCACTCGAAAAATTCAACCAGTTGCTCTCATTAGCTCTCAGCTCAGCCACCTGCACAAGGGTATACAAGCAATTAAATAATAGCCCATAGACACTAGCCGACATTGAATTGCTAGTAAGACAGAAAAGAAGACTCCGAAGGCAATGGCAAGAATTCAGATCACCGAATCTGAAAACACAACTACAGCAATGTACTCGAAAGTTAAAGCAAGCCCTAAAAAAAAACAACAAAGAGTTGGAAGATCACATAGCAAAATTACCACCTGGTGAGCGTCAGACTGCTCTTTGTGGAAATCACCAATAAACTCAAATCGGCCAATTCTCACTGATTCCCCCATCCGCTAGAAACAACTGCGAGAAGGGTTTGGCTTTTTCAGACCACCTAAAAAGTGTGTTTACACCCAATCCACCCTTTTCACAGTCCTCATTACCAAAATTAACTTCTCAACCTTGCTCAATAACGCTCAAAATTAAAAAAAAGGACATATTCAAAGCAATTTATAAAGATTTAAACCCAAAAAAAACACCTGGTCCGGATAAAATTACCGGTAAAATGATAAAAAAGCTACCTCCGGCTTCTGTAATTCATCTCATGCACATTTTCAATGCTATTCTTCGTATTAAATACTATCCCAAATGCTGGAAAACTTCAAAAATTATAATGATAGCAAAACCAGGAAATTACTCTTTAAAAGTTGCATCATACAGACCTATCAGCCTCCTGCCTTTACTCTCTAAAGTATTCGAAAAGCTACTTGTCATGAATATAACTACATTTATTAATCTCAACCAACTGATTCCCCAGCATCCGTTTGGATTTAGAAAACAGCACGGCACAATAGGGCAAGTCCACCGCATTGTAACTCTGATAAGGAACAATTTTAAGAAAAAAAGTATTGCTCAGCTGTCTTTCTTGATATCACTCAAGCTTTCGAAAAAGTATTGCACGATGGCCTTATTTATAGACTCAAACTATTACTGCCTGTAAATGTCTCCTCATTGCTTAGTAGCTATCTCACGAAAACACAATTTCTCGTACATCACAAGGATTACACAACAAATCCATTGGATATTCATTAGCCTTCCTCAAGGAAGCGTTTTGGGCCCCTTACTGTATCTCTTATACACTTGAGATATACCCAACAATAACTATACATTCATATCGACCTTTGCTGATGATACGGCAATATTGTGCTCTCGCTCTATCCCCATAGAAGCTACTAAACTCCTGCAGACTCATCTCGATCCTCTCGAAATCTGGTTAGCAAAATGGCGCATAAAACTCAATGAATCAAAGAGCATACACATAACCTTCACACAAAGGCTAGATACATGTCCCGCACTTAAAATAAATGGACAATCAATTCCACAATGTTCCTCAACAACGGACTTATGTGTTCACTTCGACAGAAGGCTGACCTGGAACAATCACATAGAGGCAAAGAAAACTCAGATCAAACTAAAAATTTATCACTTATGGGGGCTACACAAAAGCTCAAAGTTGAATCTCGAATATAAAGTGCTATTATATAAAGCAATCCTGAAGCCAATCTTGTTACTTAACAATTTGTGATTGAACAATGGGAATATCACATAATTTTAATTTAGTTTGTAAGATTTGAACAAGTATTGTGAGTTTCTACGACTGGTAGAAAGATTCAATAAATTCTTAGTATTTAAAACAAACAAAAAAAAAAATTTACAATAATTCATTATTATCAAAATGTTTCAGCTATAGAAATTCAAGTGAATTTCAATAAGAGATCAACCCACATTTACCTACTGTCATTTTGCGACTATCAATATCCAGAGGAAAACACTCCAAATCATCAAATTGTTTGTCTTTCGTGTAATCTACGCATGCATATTTGTTGTTGCTTTTGCTTTCATTTCTTGCAGGAAGAGGAAGATTCACTAAAAACATAGATTACTTATGCTGAATTGCACATATTCTTATATATTGTTTATTATAATCCTATATTATTTTAATATTAATTGAATCTTCATCGTCGGATTCCGACGAACTAGGGTTGCCTTTTATATTTTTTTAAAAAGTATGAAAATGTATTTGGTTATCATTAAAAATGGTTTGATTGTATTTCACTTTTGCCACTCCGACTGAGACACCTCCAAAATATGGTTTTTGTTGGGTTTGGCTCGTCTTGGAAGACCCACCCAGCCGATTGCTGTTTTGTTTCGGGCTGATTCGTATATATCCATGATTCGTCAAATGTCACGATCATATAAAAGTCGTTCGAAGCACCGCAATCGAATTTTTTCATCATTCCTTAGCACCAATAGACACGAGCCCTTTTTGAGCGATTGTTAAATTATCCGGGATCCAACAAGAAAATTATTTCTGACAACTGAGTGTTCATGCAATATCGAATGCACGGCGGTAAAACTAATGCCCAAAGATACCTCTATCTCAGGGTATGTCACGTTATCAGTTCTTCACGAAATTCTTCTAAAGTCTCTGATAGGATCAAACACATTTTCGGAAAATATTCTGTAGTATTACCGTACCTTTAGACTATGCATATACGTTATGGTGGAGTGATTTTGTATGAAAGTTTTACATATTATATTTTCAAATGAAATACCAATGAAATGTTACCTTTTTTATGAGTTAATAAACTTTACCAAATATTATCTTGTTTCAAAGGCGTTTTGAGTTGCCCCAGCCTAATAAATACAACTTCAAAAAATAAATTTAGTTTTATACTTCTGTTAGGCTACTTCATACATTTACATATGCGTAGAAGATGTTTTTTAATATATTGTATTGAAGTAAAATATATAATTCATAAATATATAGGCGCATATTCATAATCGTTTTCAGTATCACTTTAATATATACTTTATTTAAGCTACTACTTAAGTCATTATAAACGATTTAGTATCGACTTATCCACTTAGTTGCAACTTAAAAGTTAATAACAGCCCGAGTCGTTACCAACTCGATACCAAAGTGACATTTGTATGTGAAAAGGCAGCACAAGACGAAAAAGTTTTTAATACATACAAGTATGGAGCGAAATTAACGTGATTTAGATGTTTTAGAAGATATCGAGATTGTGGACGATTTTAACTTGATGAGGCGCAGTAAAATTTATAGCAAACGTGTTGATCCATTTGCATTTTTTGGGCGAAATGTGCATCAAAGTGGTAAAAAGGTGCCAATCAATCACATGCAGTGCAGACTACCAGAAATGCAGAAAGGAGAAATTAATAGGCAAGTAAATAAAATGCTGGAAGATGGAGTAATTGTTCCCAGCTCCTCTCATTGGAATTCTCCAATAATCTTAGTTACAAAGAAAGCGGGGGAAGATGGCGAAAGAAAGTGGAGGTCAGTGGTAGATTTCAGAAAATTAAATGACGCCACAATTAAACAAGTTTTTATAATTCCCCGAATAGATGAAATATTAGGTCAGCTAGGACATAGTAGATATTTCAATACACTTGATCTTACCAGTGGGTACTATCAAGTCTGATGGAAAATGCGAACCGGAAAAAAACGGGTTTTAGTACAGCTGTTGGGCACTACGAATTTAACAGAATACTTTTCGGTTTGATAGGCGCCCCGTCACCTTCTAAAGACTAATGAACCATGTACTAACTGGACTTCAAGGTATAGAAGGCCAAACCAACACAAGTATAGGGCTTACTAAAATGACAATGATATTGACCTACACGCCTTCAAGACCATTCGATAAGGTTTATATGGACATGATTGTGATTCTCCCAGAAACCACATCGGGAAATAAGTATATTCTTACCTTCCAAGATGATTTAAGAAAATGGTTCATTTGTGAAACTATTCTTGATGTAGAATCTAACACAGTAGTAAAAGCTTTCTACAAGGAGGTTATTACACGTTACAAATTAATTCCAAAAATTATAATCACAGATAATGGTACAAATTTTACATCAAAATTGTTCTCAGATACATGCAAGATGCTAGGTGTTAAAAAATTGCATATAACGTAATATCACCCACAAGCAAACGGTTTCCTAGAAAGAAGTCATAGACCCTTAGCGAAATATCTTAGGAGCTTCGTTAAAGAAGATGGTTCAAATTTGGACCAGTGGTTAGCATCATAAATGCATGTTCACAACTGTACAATACATACTAAAGCCAAACGAACACCTTTCAGTATACTATATGGCATTAACACCGACATGCCAACAAATCTGAAAACTAAAAGAACACCATTGTACAACGCAGAAGACCAAACTAAGTTATTGAAATACCAAATACAGAGGTCCCATGAACTAATTAAGAAAAATCAGGAAAAAGCAAACGAAAACGCCAAGATGCAGTATGACAATGACATACACCCTACAACTTTTATAGAAGAAAAGGAGTAGGAGAAATGGTCGATGATATAAACCTCTACAAAAAACACCCTACAATAACATAAAACCGCGTATGCATAAAAGCATGAGAACGATACGTACCAAACATTGATACATCAGAATTAAATTTCCAGACTTATCAAAATATATACTACTACAACAAATGCAAAAAAAAATTCCGTAGGGAAAAAAATTAATAATAATAATAACAAAATTAATAACACTTTGATCATATTACACAAAATGCAGCACCTGTACAATAACGTGAGAACGACACTCTAAATAATAAGACATATAGATATGGAAGAATCAAATTACAGCAAAATGCATATAACACAAGCAAGCTATAAACATTTTTGTTTTGGGCATGAAGATGCAAGAAAATAATAATAATAATAATAATACATTAATCAAATGACGTTCTATAATATGCTGACCATATATGTATGGAAATAAATTTAATCGACTAACAATTATGGGGATGGTATGAGATTAAATTTATTTATTTATTTATTTTTTTTCTTATCCTTCCTTTTATTACTTTATTTTTGACAACAATAAAATAAAATATTGATATAACAAAAAATACATTATAATACCAAAAATGTCTCCATTAATATCCTACAAAATATAGGGTCCCTCAAGAAATATAGGTAGAAAACTACAGTTTTTCTAAGGGATTAAGAACAAATAGAAAGAAAGGAGCAAAGAAGAACTAACTATTAGATATGAAACACAAAAAGTTATGGAATTGATGTAAAAATTTAGAATATATTGCAAATTAAAAAGTGGTAGGCGCAGTGTTCATACGTATCAAGACATCTGTTGTAATTCATCTCGTTGAATTGTAATTCGTTGTGTGGATACTTATTAGCACTGGGAGGGGTATCATTAAAAACTTAATAAGGAATATATAAGTATAGATGGTGCATCTGAAAATAATACAAAATCTT
>OY978530.1:11116371-11153871 GCA_963854835.1 Megamerina dolium
ACGTATCCTTCGTCTGCTGGCACGGGGTTGGCCGATGCTGATGTTACTGCTATTTTCGAGTCAGATGTCCTTATCGCTGTGTTGGGTGTCGTTGATTGGTTCGATTTTGGAGAGTCGACTCTGCTGTCTAAGTTCACTAATCAATTGTGCTTCTTTTTGCACTAAGTGCATGATCTTAAGGCGCAGGGTTTTGCTGTATGATCACGCCTAAAAGAATACACACATAGTTTATTCTTTTGCACCCAATTAAATCTTTCTGATGTGGATAATTGCAGAAATTTCTTGCAGAAATATCGCGGATGGGAGCTGATGCTGCATAATTTGCATTCATTGTTGATCTTCTACGTAGTTGCAGCTGTAGTAAAAGCTCTTTGTGTTTTTCCTTGTGCCTGATAGCTTTCATTTCATACAAAATGTGGATGCCTCGATCCAACCTTTTGACCAATATGTGTAGTAGCATGGGATCCCAAGAAGTTCTGTCGATCCCAATATTGTTTAATGCGTGTAAGCATTCCTCTGTTGTGTCATGTAGCTGTTTAATACTTGCAGCTGATGCAATATTTTTGGCAAGTCATGTAAAATTCCTATTCACATATTTGCATTAATCGTAATTTTTATATTTTAAATCAATATATGTATAGGTGGTCTGGTGGTGTTTTCGCAAGGTAACGTGTCTAACTGCCTCAACCAGGTGGGGCTAGCGCAATCCTTGTTGAACTCATCGCAAGTCAACTCACTGGCTGTCATGTAGTTTGATCTGAGCGCTATGTGATGATACCTTTATTTGTTAATGAGGGGTAGTCATATAGCTTGCTCTGCTTACTCTGTGATGGCGCTTTCATTATTATTAATGGGGGCCCTCCATGTGGCGACCACCGGGCAACGTCTTCCTGGCACCCGCTGGGAGGCGGCTGAAGTGAGTGGCGAAAATCTCCTCGGTTAGAGGTTGTGCGTTGGGTTTGGGACCCGCCACATAAAAAACCCCTCCAATGAAAAAAACTAAAATGCCTCGGATAAGGACTACCGCTTTTGTTGATGACCCCCGCAAACGAAAAAAGGACAATGATTTACGGATATGCACCTGGAATGTCCGATCCCTTTATAGGGAGGGTGCCTCTATCCAGCTGGTTGATGTCCTCGAAAAATACAGAGCTGACATCACCGCTCTCCAGGAAATGCGATGGACAGGACAGGGCTGCTCCAAAAGAGCGTCCTGTGACATCTACTACAGTTGCCATGCTGAAAGGCACGAATTAGGATGTGGATTTTTGGTCAGAAAGAGACTACGACATCTTGTCTCACAGTTCACGCCTGTGAACGAACGGCTGGCCACAATCCGCATCAAGGCAAAATTTTTCAACATCAGCCTTATATGTGCCCACGCTCCGACGGATGAGAAGGACAATGTGACCAAGGAGAGCTTCTTTCAGCGCCTCGAAGAAGCTTATGACCGCTGCCCCCGCCACGATATCAAAATCGTGCTTGGCGACTTTAATGCCAGGGTGGGCAAGGAAGGTACCTTTGGTCCAACTGTCGGAAAATTCAGCCTCCACCAAAACACCTCCGATAACGGAATGAGGCTGATCGACTTCGCCGCAGCACGAAACATGGTAATTGGTGGTACCAGATTCCAGCATCTCGACATCCACAAAGCGACATGGCTGTCTCCAGATCATCGTACAAGAAACCAAATTGATCATGTGTTGATTGACGGAAGGCATGCTTCCAGTGTGATGGACGTGAAATCGATCCGTGGTGCCAACATCGACTCGGATCACTACCTTGTTGCAGCTAAGGTGCGCACACGCCTATGTGTCGCAAATAACAAGAGAAGTCCCACACAGAGAAAGCTCGACGTCAGTAAGCTGCAATCACCAGAGACAGCAGATGCATTTTCCACTCGACTATCGGATCTGCTTATGCAGAACACTCCCCCACTTGATGATACATGCGCACGGTGGACACATATATCCCACTCCATGACTACTGCTGCCGAGGAGGTAATCGGTTACTACCGGCCTCTGAGGAATGAGTGGTATGATCAGGAGTGTCGCGACGCTACCGCAGAGAAAGACGCCGCCTACAGAAAAACCCTGCGTGCAGGCGTAACGCGAGCTGTTAAGGAGCGGTATAGAGAGAAAAGGAGTGCAGAGAGACGTCTTTTCAGGCGCAAGAAGAGGGAGTTGGAAAGACGCGAGTGTGAGGAGATAGAGATGTGCACCGACAAGAATGAGACTCGAAAATTCTTTGAAAAGATCAAGCGCCTGAGTGGAGGTTTAAATTCCGGAGCCTCTTCTTGTCGTGATGGAAATGGGAATCTGGTTACGGATGTCCAGAGTGTACTGAGCCTATGGAGGGAACACTTCTCCACGTTACTGAATGGCGATGCTACGAACAATTCCGCCAGTGGAGGAGAATGCCCGATAACCCCAATTACAGATGATGGTGTTGATGTTCCACCACCCGACTATGACGACGTTGAAACGGCCATTTTAAGGCTGAAGAACAACAAAGCTGCAGGTGCTGATGGCCTGCCTGCCGAGTTGTTTAAGACCGGAGGCGATGAGCTGCTCACCCGCATGCACCAGCTCATAAGCAGAATATGGTCGGATGAAAGCATGCCTGATGATTGGAGGCTCAGTGTTCTCTGTCCTGTACATAAAAAAGGAGACCCCACAATTTGCGCCAACTACCGTGGAATAAGTCTCCTGAGCATCGCGTACAAGGTTCTATCGAGCGTACTGTGTGAAAGATTGAAGCCTATGCTCAGCAACCTGATTGGACCTTATCAGTGTGGCTTCAGACCTGGTAAATCCACCATCGACCAGATTTTCACACTGCGCCAAATCCTGGAGAAGACCCAAGAAAAACAGATCGACACACACCACCTATTTGTTGATTATAAAGCCGCTTTCGACAGTCCGGTAAGGGATTACCTCTACGCAACAATGTCTGAGTTCGGTATTCCTGCAAAGCTCATTCGACTTTGTAGAATGACACTGCATAACTCCCGTTGTGCAGTGAAAGTTGGGAAGGACCTCTCCGCACCGTTTAATACCGAACGGGGTTTCAGACAAGGTGATTCGTTATCGTGCGACTTCTTCAATCTTATTATGGAGAAAATAATACGAGCTGCTGATCTACGACATAATGGCACTATCTTCAACAAAAGTGTCATGCTGTTAGCGTATGCCGACGATATTGACATAATCGGCATGAACACGCGAGCAGTCAGTGCAGCATTCTCAGAGTTGGAAAGAGAGTCGCGTCGGATGGGTCTCACGGTGAACGAGGGCAAGACGAAGTATCTAGTGTCAACAAACAAAGAGTCCCGGCGTCTTGGACAGCACGTCACTGTTGACAACTACGCTTTTGAAGTAGTAAGGGACTTTGTCTATCTTGGAACCAGCATTAACAGCAGTAATGACGTCAGCTTGGAGATCATGCGTAGGATAACTCTTGCTAACAGGTGTTACTTTGGGCTGGGTAAGCAATTGAGAAGTCGAGCCCTCTCTCGAAGAACGAAAACTACACTCTACAAGTCTCTCATCATGCCTGTCCTAACATATGGCGCTGAAGCCTGGACAATTTCCACCTCGGATGAGCGAATACTTGGAGTTTTCGAGAGAAAAGTCCTACGCAAGATCTTTGGACCTATTTGCGTTGGTGGCGAGTACCGAATAAGGTACAACCATGAGCTGTACGAGCTGTATGCCGATATTGACATAGTAAAGCGCATCAAAATCCAGCGGCTGCGCTGGCTAGGTCATGTCGAGCGAATGGAAGAACACGCTCCAGCTAAGAAGGTGTTATATTCGGAACTCGCTGGAGGACGACGTAAAAGAGGAAGACCAAACCTCCGGTGGAAAGACCAAGTACTGGAGAACCTGACGGCGCTTGGAATTTCTAACTGGCGCCAGCTAGCGAAGAACAGAGATGGCTGGCGAAGCATGTTATTTTCGGCCTAAATCGATATTCGGTTGTTATGGCCACATAAGTAAGTAAGTATATGTATAGGCAATATTTTTGTAATAAATAGAGAAATTGACTACAGGTCGATACTCAATTGAGCACGAATAATTAGTTTATCTAATTGTTTTAATCATACACGCAATCCAGGTTCAGGTGCCTGTGTTTGCATTCTCCTTTTTTTTTACCATAAGTAATCCAGGTTCAAGTGCCTGCGTTTACTTTTTCGTATAGTTATGAAGTCTAGAGCATTCCAGACGAACGCCTGGCATCAGGCATCAACGCATTCATCAGCTGGTAACCAGCAGACGACATCAAAAAGTCATCATCAGCCGATAATCGACAGAAGACTCCAAAGCACATTTTGGTGCTTCAACCTAATAAGTGACACACACTTACTGATTATCCAGAAATAAGGGTAACAACAACCCTTAACCTCTCAACTCCCAATACCAATACCAATACAAGTGATCGATAAATCTCAAAATGGCAACTTCCAAAAGGACTCGGATATGACTTCATTTAACCGCTTGACAGCATGTCAGCGCACAACTGGTGAATTAATAGAGAGCATTATCCGCAACGTCAAAAAGGACTCAGCCTCCAGGAAATCGATTGAATATTATGAGGAACAACTCAGGAGGTTAGACAAGGCATGGTCGGAATTCGAAACCACTGATAACAGTATACGGTGTCTCGAGAATATTCCAATGGACCACACATACTTCACCGAGGGGTACTACGAAAAAATTTCTGAACTCACAATTAAGAACCAGAAATATTTGAATCAGCCATATTGGAAACTTCAAATAAGCCAGCAGCTGAAAAGCCCACTGTGTCAATCAGGACAACTGTTGCGCATAACAGCGACACAACAACACCTCTACCTTCAACAATTCCTTCGATTAGAAGACAAATGGTAATGATGCAATCTCTCAAACGATTGCTCATTCAAGATCCGACTGGTGGTAATATCAAGCTAAAGGAAACACTTTGGGGGCAGATATATATATGTATATATATATATGTATATATATATGTATATATATATATATATATATATATATATATATATATATATATATATATATATATATATATATATATATATATATATATATATATATATATATATATATATATATATATATATATATATGTTTAAGCATTAAACAATAGCTATGCAACCACAACCGAGTTAAATATTGCAGCTGCAATATGTAGACAATGGATTTTGGTGCACACCAGAAGAAAATGGTAATCTGCAGAACCAAAATTAAACATTCATTATTGCTACAGTAGTCGAACACTTAGACTAGGAGTACAGAGTTTCATATCGACAATATTACTTGGCAGTGCGCCACACACACAAAAACCAGCCTGCAAGCTATTGTTCATACCATTCCATAAATAAAGGCAAAACTAAAATTTTGAATCGAATTTTGGGCGCATTATACACCAGCATCAACCCACGAGCACACCAAACCAACTTTCGCTCAAAACCTCAATAATAATCCAAATTACGTTTTCAGACCTAACGGCCAGAATGCCTATCCAATGTAAATAAACTCGCTATCATTGCTAAATAACAACCGAACTTTGATAAAGAGGAATCTACTATTTTCACCACTAGAATTTAACAACAAAAGCTACAACAAAACTAGTAAGAGCCAAAACAGACAGCAACCGTCAAAAAGAACATCGTCATCATGGGCACCATAATCATCAAATTACTCGTAACTATATATGCATATAATACTTCGAATTTTATTACATACAAGTGTCATATGTTTTGAATTGTTATTAATTTCACAAACTAAGCATAATTTTAACTTTTTACTTATAAGAAAAAATTACTATTGTTTCATGAAGATAATTTTTTCTTCCTGAGAAAAGGAAGGGAAGTTTCGAGCCAAAATACGAAATATGCATATTTTGCCTCGCGACATATTTCTCGAAATTGTGAAATATATATTTATCCATACACATACCAACATTGCTCATAATTGTGAAATACACAATCCACATCAATATTTCTTATAATTGTGGAATGCCAGAACATTGAGCCAACTGAGCTGCAGTTGGGTGTGAAAAAGTTGACAAAGCACTTTCCCACACAATTTTTAGTGCTGCACTTTCGTAAGCATACCAACAATGTTTACACATACTATGATAACAAAAGTCACGTTGACTACGTTGTGTATGATCATCAAAAGTTACTTTCCCACACAATGTATATACCATACACACATGTGGTGTGAATCGATTGTCGACTGTGGATTGTTGGGTGGTATGTGGATAATTTTAGGAAATATTGTATATAAGCTGCCAGCTTACTGAAGGCAGACGGGTTTTGAGTTGTGAGTTTACAGTGAATAGTGAAGTGCGATCCTTACGAGGCTCTCCAGTATTAGTGTTTAAGTTGAAAGGTGTAATACAGCAAATAAAGAATTGAAGTAGTAATACAGAAAATAGGCGGTTTTCTATAAAGAACAGAAAAGAGGATAAGTGTATTATAATACCTCCTCTACTTTTCAGTTAACTAGTGTTGAAACTGCGGAAGGGCACTCAACACTTAGGGAAAAGTACCTTTGAGAAGTGAAAATCGCAATCGACGTTGATGACGACATAACAACTTCAACGATGACACCACAAAAGATTGAAAACAATGAGAACGATACCAAACAAGGTAGCGACACAGCAGACGGCGAAACGACAAAGGCATGCGTTTTCCCCTTATATAGTATTTTAGATATAGGTTTATGGATATTATATGCATATGATGGAACCAAATTATAAAAGCAAAGAATAATCATGGATTAAAGATTTAGTTTTATATTAAAATTTGGATGAATATACTGCTGGTAAAATTGTGCTCTAATTTCATATTCGATTCACTTTTATGTGGAATTCGATTTGTTGAATTCTATATCATTATCTATGGCCAACATTTTCAGACTGTGCCATGTAGAGGTTACTTTTTTACGCTGATAGAGCGCCCATCTGATTTGAGGCAGGATTTGAGCCCAGTCTGTTCGTTTCTGCACAGATTGTATAACATATGTACCCGATGAAGAGAAAGGCTAGTGTAGAAGAATGAAGATGCAGGGTGCTTGAGTGCAGGGTTTTTGCCTCATTTGCAACAAGACGGTGCACTACAAATCGCTGTGATATGTTAACATTTGTACTAAAGAAGGTAATTTATCGTTTCGCAGGGCCTGCAATCTCGAAGGAAACTCGTCTTATCTAAGCCATACTCGTCTCTATGGTTCTTTATTTTGAGTTTAGCTCATGGTGAATTCAATTCATTTCAATATGTTGGTATTATTTTTCTCTTTGAATCACGTAAGATGAATTGTTGTTCAGGAATTCTATATTTTTCGCAATTTTGGTATATAATATCTTTCTCTCTCTCTCTCTTTTTCCCAATATCTTTAATAGAATGGCAGCGGAACAAATGACGTTGGTTTCCGTGGCAATGGTCATCCCAGCGACAATCCTTTTTATAGCAATATTGACAGTATGCCAGATATACGACCGCGTCGTAAATCCATACCACTCGTCTCGGAATTGGTAAGTAGGATAATTAAAATGATTGGTGATCATGATGGCAATAATGATAAAGATAATGACGAAGAATATAAAAGGTAAAAATATAGCAAAGACGTATGATGAATATTAAATATATCAATATCTATCTACATCTTTGCTTCAAGGTAATAAATATTTAATTATTTATTACATTTTTGTAATAAATAGTGCAAGTGTAAAATGTCAATATGTATCATATTTTCAACTGGGTTTTTGACTGTAGCTATTGCTCAACATTGACAGTATGAGCAATATCGATCATGTAAGCCACCCCTCATAATAATTAGTTCACGGTACCCAGGCTAAACTGTTTCTACAACACTTTGCAACAATTGGGTCGGACGGACCTGGCTAGAAAAATTCCTTACGTTGAAAATCAGTTTATGTATGCCAAAGAAAGCACACGACGAAAAAATTTGAAATATCTTAAAATGCAAAACAGTGATATATCGAGCAACTGATTCGGGATTTCTTTGGGTTACGTCAAAATTTAACGAAATTGCCAAAAATTCGAAATGTTGATTTGTCGTATAATATTCGATAATTACACCACCTTTATGTCTGAGCAGATCAAAATGTTGTTCCCGAAAGTTGTTTGACTTAATGCCTGGCTTAATTTGGTTAAAACCGAAAGCAGAAAATTTAGATTTTTCTGAAGTAAGACACTGAGGAAATGCTTTTTAAACTAAAACAAACATTTTTTTATAAATCAAAAATGGTTTGATATTAAAATACAACGATTGTGGTTGGATAAATTTTTTTTTAGGCGAGAATTTGAAGCTAAAAACTCAGTGTTTTGTTTCAGGCAAAAAAGAGGTGAGAATATCGAAAATTCTACTACAAATCCTAGTAGCGAATTTGTTGACGTGACCCAAAGGAATAGTGGCAGGTACACTTATACGGAACGTATTGAAAGACCAGAGCCAACCGCTATTCTTTTTTCCCTTGTCGCATAGTATATTAATGTATATGAATATAATTAATATTTATTAATAACCTTCACTTTGACACTATTTATGTACATATGTAAATATCTCAATTTTGAAGTTGATCTAACTTTTTTTTATGGTCCGATAAACCTTCAACTACTAAGTGACCAGCTTTTGTCTTCTATCTGAAATTTAGCAATAAAAAAAAATTTTAAGGTTAGCTTTTGAATATGTGTAATTTTTATCCTTACTTTGGCACAATATAAATAATTTTAAATTGGAGCCGTCTTTTATTTAAGTGCAATATTTGCTTTATTAATATATGAAAACATACTGCTGATACATATTGTATCCTTAACCTAATTTCCTTAATTTAACTTAATCTAAAAAGGCTTTAAAAAAACATTTATTGGATGATCCTTCGGAATATTACTGGTGTTAATGCTGGTTCTATATTACTTCAAAAGCGTAGTTATCAACAGTGGCGTGCTGTGCAAGACACTGGGACTCTTTATTCGTTGATACTAGGTACTTCGTCTTGCCTTCGTTCACCGTAATACCCATTCGGCGCGAATCTCTTTCCAACTCTGAGAATGCTGCACTGTCAATGACGAGGCCTAGATATCTGGCTTCGTCCCAAAAACTCAGACGAGTTCCCCTGATTGGGGGTGGTGTAGTGTGTATTTATTTGTACTTTAGTATGAATAGGTCAAGGTCTCTTTTGTGCGGATCCAGGCCACAGACAGTTGTTCAATTGAGTCTTCTATGGATAGCAATAATTCATTTACTACAACTACCTACAATATGTTTTTTGATGCTACAGTTCCCCAGCTTTGAATTGATGGTCCTTGGGTAAACATAAGGTTTAGGGAATGATCAATGCGAAGGTTGGATAAAGCTTTGGTGATGGCTCCAGGAATATGATAAATAATAATCCAAATTTACTCTAAAAACTTTCAGCAGATAATCTTTATTCTATTGGCAGAAAAAAGCACTATTCAATATAATGATAACAAAAGAAAAAAAAAGTATTACAAAACACAAGGCAAATAAAAAAACTCAGTTTTGCACGTTTCTGTGGTGATACAATAAAGTATTATTTTAGTACGGTATCCACAACCCTTTGCTTTTGATAACGCTTTTCATACGCCTCGGCATGCTTTGCACCAACTTCTCTTTAAATTCGCTTGGAATATTTTCCAATTCTGCTTTATACGGTTCCATAATTCATCAATGTTAGGAGGTGCTCGATTGCGTTGTTCCAATCACATCTTCAATATTGACCACAAATTTTCTATTGGGTTGAGGTCTGGGCTTTTCGCAGGGGCCATTTCACTGCCTGACATTTTTGCCCAGACAGCCAACTTTGGAAAATCTTCGCCGTGTATTTGGGGTCTCCGTCCTGTTGGAAAATGACTTCATCCTCGGGATATGCGCTGTGGTTCACAAAATCGGATAAATGAGTTTGAAGAATTTGGAGGTAGTCCTCTTTTTTCATTATTACATTAATTCTTACAAGTGGTCCCAAGTGCTACTAATGGAAATAACTAGAAACCATCAATTTACTTCCGCCATGTTTCACAGTTTGTTTAACATGATGCTTCTGAATAACCTCATGAGGTCTGCTTAAGAAATACTCCTTCCCATCATATTGGTACCGATTAATTTTTGTCTCATCGGACCAAGTAACCAGTTTCCAATCCTCTATGGATCAATGCTCATGCTCTTTGCATAATTTCAGACGAGCTTTTATATTCTTATCAGACAGAGCGAGTTTATTTCTTTTTCAATGCTGCCACTAAACCGATTCTCTGAAGCACTCTACGAGTAGTCCATCCGCTTAAATGTTTATTTAAAGCACTAGCAGATTGCTTGGTCATTTTCAAAGCCTTCTTTTCATATCCCGTACCATTAATCCTTTAATCATCTACGACGACCTCCAGTATTTGACATAGGAGCAACATTTCGTCGTTTTTGAACAGCAATCACGGTGCGTTGACTCATTAAAATTTTCTTAGCAATTACTCGGGATGAATATCCACTTTTAGTCAAAGCTACTATACTAATTTCGGTGTCTATGTTTATTTTCCTCATTTCTTCTTTATTTTATAATGTAAAACTGTTATTACTGATAACAAATAATAAAAACCAATCGCACACAACAAGACTAAAAATTGAAAATATATGACAAGCTATCAGCCACATATAACGGTAAATTTATAATTGCTCGGGGAAAGCACAGCCTTCTTTTATTTCGCTTATTCAAAACGTGCAAATCTGAGTTTATTAAGTTGCTTACGCTTTTATGTTGAATTTATTTGTGTTTCTTCCGTTATCATTATATTGAATGGCGCATTTTTTCTAATAAAATAAAAAATAACTGCTGAAAGTTTCACAAAATTTCGTTTATTATTTATCATTTTATGACACTTTAGGTAAAATTATTCTGAACATGCACTCACTTTTGCCCGCCAGTGTAGGTCTAAAGACCTTGAGTCTGCACTGTGAAGTTTATCTGCCTTATGAATACATATTACGTTCACATTAGTTCACCAACGGGGAATGTGTGATAATTCGATGCAGGCTTCAAATATGGTGTCCAACCAGGGTGGAGCTAGATAGAACACTGCTTGAACCTCCACTGGAATGATTACGTCCGGTCCAGCTGATTTGAATAGTTTAAAAGAATTAATGGCTTACCGAAGTTTCGAGTTATGATGTCTTTGGATAAGGTTCCCGACAAGTGCCCTGGATGTGGGTTTGGATTGGAGGAAGTTAATGAACAACCCGGTATATGTGTTTCCAAGAGAATTTCCAGTGTTTTGTTGATACTAGATGTAAAGTCTCATATTTGTAAGTTCGTAAATTAAGCTAGTATATATCAAAGTCTTGGGTTACTCTACTGGATTTGGCTTTATTGAAAGTCTTTAGATAAAGCTTTTTTAGTGTCATTAGCTTGGTCGGCCACCATGGTAGTTTCTGCTTTCCTCTCTCTTTTTCGGAAAAGATTTGGTGCAATTTGGCAGATGACAGCATAGAGTGATGGATTGGGACGAATCTAATCCTCAGCCTTACATATAGCAAGGTTTTCCACCATAGTGACGTCTACTCCTAGATCGCCGTCTGAGTCTAGGAGGTAAGCGTCGTCCGCCTGCTACTCTAACTAAAAGAAGTCGCCAATCTGTTCGGAATTCGATGGCACATCGCTACATTCCAAACTGGTGCGACCTTCTAATTCTGTTTCCACTTCTATATCGGGAGTGACCTCAGAATCAGATGCAAGCTTATCAGGTTCTCTTATAGACTATCAGTGTGATCGACGAAAAACCGTAGTTAGTCACACCTCCGGTCTTAGCTAGAGGTTCCATGGATTAGTTTTTATGTTTGTATTCATCCCTTGGTTCTTCCATTTTCGCTATCTTCCAATCGTATGTTGGAAGATGCTCATTGCCTGTCTGAAGGAGTTTAAGGACTTTCCCTAGGCCAGAGGGTTCCGCAGGAATCCAAGTCCGTGAACGGTCGGCTTCAGCAGTATTGAAGGCACTTTGGTGGTGCTGCCAGCGCTTAACCCCATGCACTGTAATGCCAAGTCAATTCCAAGTGGAATTGTGCTGTGCAATTATTATTAATCCGTGTTCAAAATTAATTAAAAATAAAAAAACTAGAAAACATCTGTTTGCGTAGGAACATTACTAAGATATTAACCTTTAATTTATACTTAAAGGTTAATATCTTATTACATTTGCCTTAAAATATAACTGATACATACAGTCGAAACCGTTTAATTGCAATCCGGTTAACTGAAAACTCTGCTTAATTGGCAGGAAAACTCTGAACCGATTTTTATTTTCACTTTTTCATACAAACTCGAAAATAGACTAGTTCAAATCCGTCTAAATGCAACTGATTTTTCAACTCAACATAAAGTAAAAGGGCCCTGGGACATAACAAGTTTATCTGTTAATAAAACACAGAAATATTTGAGATATTGAGTTCAAATTTATTGTGGATATATTGCAAGCATTACATTTTATGAAAGAAATTTGAATTTGGTCTTATGACCACCACAAGCCCGTTTACATCGGTCGATTCTTTGGACCCAATTTTCCACCACTCTAGCACACATTTCTACCGGAACGTTGGCAATTTCGCGTTGGATGTTGTCTTTGAGCTTGATAAAGCCCCATAAAAAGAAATCCAATGGTGTTAGATCGCATGAACGAGGCGGCCATTCGATTGGACCATTTCTCGAGATAACACGTTCACCGAATTTGCCTTGCAATAAATCGATTGTGACGTGTGCTGTGTGGCTAGTGGAGTAGAAAAAATGCGGCCTAATCACACAAACAGGAACTTTTTGCGGGTGCAACGGTGTCTCAAGAAGCACTTGTGGGTTTGTTGCTGACCAATAACGCATATTTTGCTTATTGACAAAGCCATTGAGCCAGAAATGAGCTTCATCGCTGAAGATGATTTTTCGCTCTTAAAGTTGCGACCACCTACTCAGAATTTCGGTAGTAATTTTTAATAATTTCCAAACGTTGCTGGTTCGTGAACTTTATTATGATCAAAATGACTTTAACTAATGTTTTGACATTGAGAGTTGATTAAAAAAGTTTAAGGGTGCGTTCATATAAAGATACGAAATTGTTATGTCCCTAATTGAAAACCTTTTATATCTATATATATATATATATATATATATATATATATATATATATATATATATATATATATATATATATATATGTATATATATATATATATATATATATATATCTATATATATATATATATATATATATATATATATATATATATCTATATATATATATATATATATATATATATATATATATCTATATATATATATATATATATATATATATATAGATATATATATATATATATATATATATGTATATACATATATATATACATATATATATATATATATATATATATATATATCTATATATATATATATATATATATATATATATATATATATATATATATATGTATATATATATATATATATATATATATATATATACCATATATAAATATGTGTTTATATATACTACTTACTTACTTATGTGGCCATAACAACCGAATAGATTTAGTCTGAATATAACATACTTCGCCAGCCATCTCTGTTCTTTGCTAACTGGCGCCAGTTAGAAATTCCAAGCGCCGTCAGGTTCTCCAGTACTTGGTCTTTCCACCGGAGGTTTGGTCTTCCTCTTCTGCGTCGTCCTCCAGCGGGTTCCGAATATAACACCCTCTTAGCTGGAGCGTGTTCTTCCATTCGCTCGACATGACCTAGCCAGCGCAGCCGCTGGATTTTGATGCGCATTACTATGTCAATATCGGCATACAGCTCGTACAGCTCATGGTTGTACATTATTCGGTACTCGTCACCAACGCAAATAGGTACAAAGATCTTGCGTAGGACTTTTTTCTGGAAAACTCCAAGCATTCGCTCATTCGAAGTGGAAATTGTCCAGGCTTCTGCGCCATATGTTAGGATAGGCATGATGAGAGACTTGTAGAGTGTAGCTTTCGTTCTTCGAGAGAGAGCTCGACTTCTCAATTGCTTACTTAGCCAAAAGTAGCACCTGTAGTAGTAGCAAAGCGTAATTGTCAACAGTGACGTGCTGTCCAAGACGCCAGGACTCTTTGTTTGTTGATACTAGATACTTCGTCTTACCCTCGTTCACCGTGAGACCCATCCGACGCGACTCTTTTTCCAACTCTCAGAATCCTGCACTGACTGCTCGCGTATTCATGCCGATTATGTCAATATCGTCGGCATACGCCAACAGCATGACACTTTTGTTGAAGATAGTGCCATTATGTCGTAGATCAGCAGCTCGTATTATTTTCTCCATAATAAGATTGAAGAAGTCGCACGATAACGAATTACCTTGTCTGAAACCCCGTTCGGTATTAAATGGTGCGGAGATGTCCTTCCCAATTTTCACTGCACAACGGGAGTTATGCAGTGTCATTCTACAAAGTCGAATGAGCTTTGCAGGAATACCGAACTCAGACATTGTTGTGTAGAGGTAATCCCTTACCGGACTGTCGAAAGCGGCTTTATAATCAACAAATAGGTGGTGTGTGTCGATCTGTTTTTCTTGGGTCTTCTCCAGGATTTGGCGCAGTGTGAAAATCTGGTCGATGGTGGATTTACCAGGTCTGAAGCCACACTGATAAGGTCCAATCAGGTTGCTGAGCATAGGCTTCAACCTTTCACACAGTACGCTCGATAGAACCTTGTACGCGATGTTTAGGAGACTTATTCCACGGTAGTTGGCGCAAATTGTGGGGTCTCCTTTTTTATGTACAGGACAGGGAACACTGAGCCTTTGATCATCAGGCATTCTTTCATACGACCATATTATGCTTATGAGCTGGTGCATGCAGGCGCGCAGCTCATCGCCTCCGGTCTTAAACCATTCAGCAGGCAAGCAGGCAATCAGCACCTGCAGCTTTGTTGTTCTTAAGCCTTTAAACGGCCGTTTCAACCTCGTCATAGTCTGATGGTGGAACATCAACACCATCGTCTGTAATCGGGGTTATCGGGCAATCTTCTCCACTGGCCGAATTGTTCGTTGCATCGCCATTCAGTGACGTGGAGGAGTGTTCTCTCTATAGACTCAGTACACTCTGGACATCTGTAACCAGATTTCCATTTCCATCTCGACAAGAAGAGACTCCAGGGATTAAACCGCCACTCGGGCGCTTGATCTTTTCAAAGAATATTCGAGTCTCATTCTTGTCGTTACACATCTCTATCTCCTCACACTGGCGTCTTTCTTGTTCTCTTTTCTTGCGCCTGAAAAGACGTCCCTCTGCACTCCTTTTCTCTCTACACCGCTCCTTAACAGCTCGCGTTGCACCTGCACGCAGAGTTCTTCTGTAGGCGTCTTTCTGTGCGGTAGCGTCGCGACACTCCTGATCATACCACTCATTCCTCAGAGGCGGGTAGTAACCGATTACCTCCTCGGCAGCAGTAGTCATGGAATGACCAAAAATTCGCATCCTAATTCGTGCCTTTCAGCATTGCAGCTGTAGTTAATATCACAGGATGCTCTTTTGGAGCAGCCCTGTCCCATCCATCCCATTGCCTGGAGAGCGGTGATGTTAGCTCTGTATTTTCGAGGACATCAACCAGCTGGATAGAGGCACCCTCCCTATAAAGGGACCGAACATTCCAGGTGCATATCCGTAGATCATGGTCCTTATTTCTTTTGCGGGGGTCATCAACAAAGAAGGTAGTCCGTTTCTGAGGCATTTTTACATTATTTGCTGGGCAGGTTTTTTATGTGGCGTGTCCCAAACCTAACGCACAACCTCTAACCGAGGAGATTTTCGCCACTCACTTCAGCCGGCTCCCAGCGGGTGTCAGGACGACGTTGTCCGGTGGTCGCCACGTGGCGGGCCCCCATCAATAATAAAGAAGGCGCCATCACATAGTAAACAGAGCAAGCTACATGACTACCCCTCATTAACAAATAGAGGTATCATGACATAGCGCTTAGATCAAACTACATGACAGCAGTTGAGGCAGCTAGACACGTCAACTTGCGACAACACCACCAGACCATATATATATATATATATATATATATATATAAATATATATATATATATATATATATATATATATATATATATATATATATATATATATATATATATACGAGTATATATATTCCATTACTATTGTGCCTGTTAAAGTTTTGCACAGTAATAGAAGGGACCTACTTATTTTAGCGGTATAACCTTAACACTCTGCGCAGAGGAAATACTGTCGCCTTCTAGGCAACTGGATTCCTGTCTAGAGGATCAGCTGGCAGTCCCAGCACCAAAATCGGATGCTGCAGCCCAATCTCCTACCCGTCTTAAGATATCAAGCTGATCAAACGTCGACCACTTTTGGCATGAAATCTAGGACACGCTTTGGAACTAAGTATGTCAGAACACTTTTGGAACCATGACGTTTGGCGCAAATATGCAAATAATTTTTACATTACAAGCTCTGCGCTCATGGATTGGAAGCCGATTTCTGACTGGATTATCACAACAAGGTTCCGCACCCGGCAGAAATATCACGTGTGTGCACTGTTATACACCAACGGATTTTAATGCTCAATTTTCTTAATAATACTGATTTAGAACATGTGATGGGATGTCATGGAGTCAGAAAAATCACTGGGAAAGGTGAGCTGTTCACGGAATTATGCTCCAGTTATAACTTTCTAATTGGGGCACCGTCTTCCCTCACAGAAACATTTACAAGGTATCATGGGTATCCCCAGATCACATTACAGAAATTCAAATCGATCATATCGCCATCAGCATGAAATGGCGCGGGTCCCTTCTTGACACTTGCAACACAAAAGGAGCTGACGGCGCCAGCGACCACCACTTTCTTCTTGGTGAAGTGCGGCTCAAAATAGTAGTTGTCGCTAAAAAACAAAATCAGCAAACACAATGAAAATTCAACACATGCAAGCTACAAGACGCTTATGTTAAAAGCAAATCTATCGACTGCCTCCGTTCCGCTTTCAACGCTACATCAGGAAAAAACGACTGGGATACAATAAAAACCATCTTCAATGAAACCGCAAAGAAACATATCGGGTTCCATGAGAAAAATCGCAAATCTGGGAATTCGGATAAGACTTGGGAGCTCATTCAGTTACCAAAATCCGAAAAACATCACCTGAACGCAGCTAAGACTTGGAATGCTAAGACGGAACGACAAAAGTCATACAGTCAAATTTATAGAGAAGTGAAACGCAGCGCTCGGAATGATAAGCGCAAATACACAGAGGATCTTGCTCGGGAAGCTGAAGCAGCTACTGCAACAAACCGCAGCCGATACCTATATAGAACAACAAGAAGACTGACGTAAGACAAAAACACCTCTTCGCTAACAATAAGAGACACAGCCGTCACACTCGTGACACCAGCAGAGCGGCAACGGTCCATTTGGACACAGTATTGCACCGATTTGCTCTCCAAAACTACGGGCTCTGTCGCAAAAATCTGCACATGCACAGTTCATGAAGAATGAGACGATATCCCACTAAAACGTCCAAATATATCGGAGATCGCTGCGGCCATAAAATCGATGTAGAGCAGCAAAGCCCCAGGACAAAATAACATCCCACCGGAATTATTAAAGGCCGATCCCGAGGCCACTACACGCCTATGTTATCCCGTAATAAAGGAGTTCTGGGACACTGGTAACCTTCCTGGTGAACTGAAAAAAGCGTAATCATAAAAATCCCAAAGAAAGGAAACTTCTCGGAGTGTAAGAATTGGAGAGGAGTCACACTATTGAGTATGATCAACAAGGTAATCGCGCACATCATAAACAAAAGGCCTTCAGCCGTACTTCAACCCGAGCTCAGATAGGAACAGGCTGGCTTTAGGCCAAATCGTTCTGGCATTGACCATATAAACAGTCTCCGAGTCATCGTTGAACAATCCGTTGAATTTCAAAAGGCGTTTGAATACACCAAGGTGGTATTCGTAACGCTATTAAATACAAAGGAGTCCCATGCAAAATGATCAAACTCGTCGAAGCTCTCTACACCGAAACAGGTTGCCGAACTATAGGATATATAAATATATATATATATATATATATATATATATATATAAATATATATATATGTATATATATATATATATATATATATATATAAATATATATATATATATATATATATATATATATATATATATATATATATATATAAATATATATATATATATATATATAAATATATATATATATATATATATATATATATATATATATAAATATATAACTGGAGCATAGTTCCGTCAATTTGGTGACTCAGAATCAAAGATGTATCTGGCTTGGCATTGTTGTGTGGAACAAAACTCTTTTTCTATTGTCAAATTCCAGTCGCTCTTTCTTCATTGCTTCATTCAAGCGGTCGAGTTGTGCAGAA
This sequence comes from Megamerina dolium, assembly GCA_963854835.1. NCBI lineage: Eukaryota > Metazoa > Arthropoda > Insecta > Diptera > Megamerinidae > Megamerina > Megamerina dolium. Next base: position 11,134,862 of record OY978530.1, read on the forward strand.
TAGAGGACCAAAGTGACCGTTTCGGTGGATGTAGCAGCTCATAATGGGCAATTCCTTTCCAATCCCACAGAACAATCAACATAGCCCTCTTTGTCATCAATCCAGGTTTCGATGTCGTATCACTTATGATCGATTTCTGAACGTGGTTAGTGCATTATTCCGAATCTTCTTTATGTGATACTTTAGACTTCTTTGTAGTAGATACATAGCGCTCATTACCGACGAGCATGCAAGAACTCGGGTTTACATACACTATAAGCATCGTGGTGATCTAACTGTTGTCAATTTTAACACTCGAAACTTAAATGGTCCCATATTGGACTATATACGGTACTTCTTTGAAGACTCTCTTGTCGATATTGTATATGTATCTGAGACGTTGTTCAGATCTACTCTTTCAGCCCAGCTTTATTACATCAATGTATACAAGCTGGAAGAGAGGTGGTAGTGTTGCCGTCTATTGTAAATGTGATCTTAATGTCAATGTCGTAAACCAAAGCAATGGCTCGATGAAAGAGCTTCTGATATCGCGTGTTTATAATACACTTCGCTGCTTTAGCCTTGACCCAATTTGCTTGTTTTTTCTGAGACTAATTGACTATAACAATCTTGTTATATTCGGAGATTTTAACATTAATGATGAATGATATTACTGCTCGTGGTTTCTTTAACTATATCTCTACTAATGTCCTATCTTTCGTCAACCTCCTTTCCCCCACCCGTTACAGATAAACCTAGTTTTCTTGACGTGTTTCTAAATTCTGGTCCTTCTATATCATTACTTTATGATCAAATATCTTTCGTTTCTGATAATTACCTAAGTTTTTGCTGTATTGATTGTAGTTTTAATCGAGCTAGCACTGATGATTGGAGGCTCAGTGTTCTCTGTCCTGTACATAAAAAAGGAGACCACACAATTTCCGCCAACTACCGTGGAATTAGTGTCCTGAGCATCGCATACAAGGTTATATTGAGCGTACTGTGTGAAAGGTTGAAGCTTATGCTCAACAACCTGATTGAACCGTATCAGTGTGGCTTCAGACCTGGTAAATCCACCATCTACCAGATTTTCACACTGCGCCAAATCCTGGAGAAGACCCAAGAAAAACAGATCGACACACACCACCTATTTGTTGATTATAAATCCGCTTTCGACAGTCCAGTAAGGGATTACCTCTACGAAACAATGTCTGAGTTCGGTATTCCTGCAAAGCTCATTCGACTTTGTAGAATGACACTGCATAACTCCCGTTGTGCAGTGAAAATTGGGAAGGACATCTCTGCACCGTTTAATACCGAACGGGGTTTCAGACAAGGTAATTCGTTATCGTGCGACTTCTTCAATCTTATTATGGAGAAAATAATACGAGCTGCTGATCTACGACATAATGGCACTATCTTCAACAAAAGTGTCATGCTGTTAGCGTATGCCGACGATATTGACATAATCGGCATGAACACGCGAGCAGTCAGTGCAGCATTCTCAGAGTTGGAAAGAGAGTCGCGTCGGATGGGTCTTACGGTGAACGAGGGCAAGACGAAGTATCTAGTGTCAACAAACAAAGAGTCCCGGCGTCTTGGACAGCATGTCACTGTTGACAACTACGCTTTTGAAGTAGTAAGGGACTTTGTCTATCTTGGAACCAGCATTAACAGCAGTAATGACGTCAGCTTGGAGATCATGCGTAGGATAACTCTTGCTAACAGGTGTTACTTTGGGCTGAGTAAGCAATTGAGAAGTCGAGCTCTCTCTCGAAGAACGAAAACTACACTCTACAAGTCTCTCATCATGCCTGTCCTAACATATGGCGCTGAAGCCTGGACAATTTCCTCGGATGAGCGAATGCTTGGAGTTTTCGAGAGACAAGTCCTACGCAAGATCTTTGGACCTATTTGCGTTGGTGGCGAGTACCGAATAAGGTACAACCATGAGCTGTACGAGCTGTATGCCAATATTGACATAGTAATGCGCATCAAAATCCAGCGGCTGCGCTGGCTAGGTCATGTCGAGCGAATGGAAGAACACGCTCCAGCTAAGAGGGTGTTATATTCGGAACCCGCTGGAGGACGACGCAGAAGAGGAAGACCAAACCTCTGGTGGAAAGACCAAGTACTGGAGAACCTGACGGCGCTTGGAATTTCTAACTGGCGCCAGCTAGCGAAGAAGAGAGATGGCTGGCGAAGCATGTTATTTTCGGCCTAAACCGATATTCGGTTGTTATGGCCACATAAGTAAGTAAGTAAGTAAGCACTGAATATATTTCATATCGTAACTACAACTCCATTGACTATGCATCTCTATATGTTGAGCTTAGGCCAACGAGTTGGAATAATTGTTGGCTGCTTGATGCAGTTCATACGAAGCTTAGTTTCTATTCGGACATTATTTCCAGTTCCTTTGAGAGGTTTGTTCCTCTTAAAACCTTTAGTTTCTAATAAATTCTGCCCTTGGTTTAATAATCAAGTATTATCATGTATCAAAGTAAAAAACAAACTACAATATATTCCAAGTGGAAAAGAAATCGGACGAGTTTTAACTAGGATGCTCGCAACAATGCTAATTTGGTAATTAGACAATCTAAAACAAGCTTTTTTGCTCCAAACTTCCCTCCAATCTCTCATCAAAGCAACTGTGGCGTAATATTCACCAAATTAAGATAACCAACAAAAATGCCACTCAATGTACTCTTTTTCATATTCTCTAGTACCTCCTGCCACCAGAACAGTAGCTTTTCAAATGAATCTTTTGAGCATTCTATCTTTAATGAAGATGTAGCATTTCGTTTTGCTTCTGCAGGATTACTTCAAATGCTGTTGGAATTGATGGTATCCCCATCAGGTTTATTAAGATAATTCTTCCATCATTAACTTATATAATAAATCATTACTTTACCAGCTCCGACTTTCCAACCTCATGGAAAATTGATACCATTATTCACATTGCTAAGATTTCATCTGCTCGTGAACCCAAGGACTTTAAATCTATAAATAAATCTTTCACATCTCAACGTAAACTTACACTAGCATTCCGATTCGATATGCATTTGGTCTGCGTTTCTATGATCATATTTCTGACAAATCTACCGCTATGTTAGGATTTGGATTGGCTGACTTTTTCGAAATCCGTAATATAATATATCTTCATCGACTTATCACTTGCAAAACTCCGGGGTATCTAAATGGGAAATTGCGATTTTTGCAATCTACAAGATCCACTGAACTCATTATCCCCAGGTTTACTCATTTAAATTCTAATCGTTCCTTCTTCGTGAACTCCATTAGATTATGGAACTAGCTTCCACCCAGGCTCAAGTAAATATGTGGTTCATGTTGGCGGTTACGGGAACAATCTCATCCGTCATTGAAGCCGTCATATTGAAGCCTGTTAATTTCCCTAAATTATATCTTCTCACTCTTGCACTTCTACTCTCTAATCTCTTGTTCACCTTTCCTTAATTTTTTGTTTTTTTTTCCTTACTTATATCCTTAATTTTAGTATTAGTTAAGTTTCTCAGAGTGATATTTATTAAATTGTGTTTGGTATGTAATATTTTTTTTTATCACAATTGTTCTTTATGTTTTTTGATGTGCTATATAAGAATGTATTCTTGTTGTACAGTACAGTCCTTTTGTACGCTAGTTGCAAAAGAACACTTGCTTATTTATCGAATTGCACGCAAAGCAACAACAAAAACAAGCGATCTCGCTTATCTTAAGCGAGTTAATTTGAACTCACTTATATTTTAAGCGACCTTAGTTAAGGGTTGCAAAGTAAAAAAAACAGCACTATTGTGAGTAGGCTATTGGTATGTGCTTGGGAAATTTCAACAACACATCAATTTATTGTAAATATAAACAAAACTAAGCAAAATAATGCAAGTGCAAATAAAAATTTATTTTAAATAAACGAATATATTTACCACAGATTCCGCAGAATTGCTTCTTTTTTGTTTTTATTTCGTTTACAAATTTCACAAACAACCATATATACAACCAGCGTTGCTAAGTAACTAGAGGGAAATTATATTCAAGTAAAAGGGAAGTAAAATGTGAGTTTTTGTTCTTTTGTCCATGCCGAATTCCATCCATATATCGAGATTGAATGTATTAGTGATGGATTAGTGATTATGGTTGTTGAAGTGATCTTTTGTAGATGCATAATCTGTCAGATCGTCTATGTATATCAGACGGTTAACTTTTATTGCTCCGATATTACCCTTGAGTTGAAATCCATATTTAGTTGCTTTAAACCTTAGTGGGTTAATGGCTTTACAAACCCAAAGCGAACCCTCTGTAGCATGTAACGTATATTTGAGAGGATGTAAGGGTTAGTCTTCAGGTTCTGGCTCGTCGACTATTGGTGTGGGTGCCTTACATTTTCTCACTTACTGCTGGTTACAATATATTAACAAAGATAGTTCGCGTGCTACGAGAGAAATGAAACAAAATGAGAGAATGATATCTAGAGAGATACGGTAAGTAATAGAGAGCAAGAGAAAGAGAGAGAGAAAAAGGAGATAGTTTTAGGTGAAATTTACTAAAAATACTAAGTTCACAAAGTTAGCTAAACTCTTAAGTGTGTGGCATTTCGCAGAATGTTGCTGCAACATAATAGGCACTCTTTACCATGATACTCGTGTCCAGTGAAATATAATATTCCAAGGATCCCACAAGATCCCAAAGAATTCACATTGGCTGCAAGGAAATCAAAAACCATGATTTCTTTTACACGTTCATAATAACAAACAATCAAAATTAAATGTGCGAATTCAAAACAATTTATTGCTTACAGTGCATTAGCAAAAAAAAAAATCAATTATAATTTACTTACTTTCTTATGTGGCCATTACAACCGAAAATCGATTTAGGCCGAATCTAGCATTCTTCGCTAGCCAACTCCTTCCTTCGATAGCTTGTGCCAGTTATAGATTGCAAGCGCTACAAGTTTTCCAATATTTGGTCTTTCCACCGGAGGTTAGGTCTACCTCTTCTGCGTCGTGCACCAGCTGGTTCCGAATATAACACCGTCTTATCCATTCGCTCTACATGACTTAGCCAGCGCAGCCGCTGAATTTTAATGCGCTTTACTATCTCGGTTTCGGCGTACATCTGATACAGCTCATGGTTGTACTTTATTTGATACTCGCTATCAAAGCGAGGGTCAAAGACCTTGCGTACGACCTTTTTCTCGAAAGCTCCAAGCATTCTCTCATCTAAGGTGGGAATTGTCCAAGCTTCAGCGCCATATGTAAGTACAGGTTTAATGGTATCTAGTTTTTTAAGAAATAAATTTAATATATAATTTATAAATTTATTTAATTAATTATATTAATTAAATAACTTTTTTAAATTAAATATTTCATGGGATAAGCTGTAAAATAAATTTTTAAAAATAACAAGTAATATTAAAAAAATGACTTTACAGTCGGCTGGGGCAGACCAAATTATACCCTTCATATGTAGAGATATATATAAAAAGTTTGCTCGCATATCCATTCTTTTTTTCCACTAGTTTATATAGCAGCTGCATTAAGAGCAGGCGTGGCTCACAAATTTTTTGAGGAACAATTTCTGCCTATAATACTAAACTACACCTGAAAAATGGGTGTTTTAATGTTTAAGATAATTCCGAGGCTTTATATGTAAGTTATATAAAAAGTGGGCATGACGCACCTCTATTTAGTAAATCTAACTATCTTTGAAATATTAATCCACGCCTTAAATTCGGTTGCGCTACGTTGAATAGTTCGTAACTTTAAGAGGCTTACATTTTTTTTTAATTTTAGCAAATTTACAATTGAAAAATTTCAATTGAAAAGAAATTCAGTCATTTTGGATGGGAGCTACCACAAACAGTGGGCGTGGTTCGCCCAGTTCTTTTAAATCTAGTTACCTTTACAATGCTAATCGATGACGTAAATATGGTTGTTCTACGCTAAATAGGTTGTAAGTCATGACGATAAAAATTCTTTTTTTATTTCCTCGACGTTGTGTGGGAGCCACATAAAGGAGTGGGAGTGGCACGCTGATGTTTCACCAGATTATTTTCTATCCCAAGCGACTACAATCAAAACTTATCTATTGGTATGATTTCGGAAAGCGCTGATGAAGATGAGATAGCAAAGATTCCTTATCAGGCTGCTGTGGGTAGCTTGTTGTATTTGACACAATGTACTCGGCCAGACATAGCGTTTGCAGTTAATAATGTCGATTTAACTTAAATTACAATATTGCCCATTGGAAGGCTGAGAAAAGAATCATGCGATACCTCAAGGGAACAAAGGACTATAAACTAATGTATTCATTGAATGGTTCAACACCATTGCATGGTTACTCTGACGCTGATTGGGTATCGGACATTGATAAACGTCGCTCTTGTACGGGATACCTGTTCAAGATGTCTAACGCAGCAATTACTTGGGCAAGCAAGCGCCAACCAACAGTTGCATTATCGAGCGCCGAGGCCGAGTACATAGCATCGGCTATTAAAGAAGCGGTATATTTGCAACAGTTTTCAAGCGAATTAGATCACGGTTACGGTTCATCAATTCAGTTGTACTGCGATAACCAAATTCTTATCAAATTAGCTGAATCTGATGGTTTTCGACCGAGATCTAAACGCATCGATATTAAATATCATCATATGCGTGAGACCGTCGAAAAAGGGAACATTTCAATTAAGTATATATCAACAGTTGAGATGTCTGCAGATAGTCTCACAAAAACTGTGGCTAAAGAGAAAAATGATTTTTGCTCACAGCAAATGGGCTTGTATTGAATTTCAATTAATTTCATCAAACATGCACATCTTTACTTAAATAACTTGAAATAATTTTTTTTTTTTTTTGAATTTATTATTAGCATATTAAGGAAAAGAATCGAGTTTACTGGTAGCATATTAAATATAGATATAATTTTTGTATAAAATTAATCAAATAATAAAGAATTGAGGGTGTTGTAAATATAACTTTAGCTGTCTATCAAAAATGCTATTCACCACTAACAAATGTAAAATGCTTACTCCCTCTCTTCTTCTTTGTTTAATAGGAAATAAAATAAACTTCGTTTATTCTTTTGCACTTGAAACAGTCATACGTGTTTTTATTTCAATATTATGGAACTAAGCTGTTGCTATGTAGTACTATAAATTGATCCAATATTTCTTGCTCTGATATATCATATTCTGGACATTCTGTTATGAAAGGGCGGCGTAATTCTATGTAGTAGTTCGTGAGATTTCTTTCTGCATTCGCTACTGAACTTTAACTGTAATATATTACATAAGAATTTTTAATACACAGTATTGTATCTTAAATAATAATAATAACAATAATGATAATAATAATAATGGCGCAATTTGTTTCAAGTGCTCATCTTCTACGCTGAATATTTTTTCCTTGAGTGGAGCTGCATTTATTGATACCTGCTCTTCACTTCGTCAAGTTTTTAAGATACTGTTGTCTGCTTCTCTGATTTGACTGTTTGAAGGGCCATTGGAAACGAGGAGCATTCGTTCTTCCTGCCCTATAGATGCACCATTGTTGTTATATGTATTCGACGCTATTCTCCTTTGGTTCATAATATTTATTTATTTATTTAAGGGCGTTTTCTTCTACCAACTCAACCATACATTGCAGGAAACATACCAACTTTGTCTTTTCAGATTTTTTGCACCCTGCTTCCACGGATGGTTCCTGTTTTTCAGCCAGTCAGAAAGGAGAAAGGACATATCCCTATTTCTGTTTAGAGCTCTAGAGATGGTCGAGCACGCATTACCAAAGACATATTCAATATCTAAGAGGGCACATAATGCTTTTTCTACATTGCTGAAGCCTTTTTTCAGCTTCCTTAATATGTTCCAAAGAGAAACCAGATTTAAATAAACGAACAGATCGTATCCACACTGTTGTGAAATAAAGCTGGAAAGGTACCTTCTCCTTGACCGTTTTAATGGGTGTAAGAGGCCATAGCCGATTTAACCTTCTCTTTATCGAATACGACCCCGGAGAAACTTCGTTTCCTTTGACTATAGCTGCTTCTTAAGTAGCGTCCGCTTGACGAGGATATGATTCGACTATGCAGCCGAGAAAAGCTTACAAATTTTACAAAGACAACAATCGGGAATACTGAGAACAATAGTCAATCATAAATGGTACATACCGAAATAAACAAGGACTTATAACGAGAAACAGAGCACCAACGGAGATTAAAGTGCCCGTTACCATCTCAATTAATGGATGTACAATAATTAAGTAATTTAAAGAAAGTAATATTCATCTACATTATATAATAGGAATCTATTATATAACATGTTTATAAAAATGTAATTTATAAATAATGATTCACTGTTACTATTACTATTACTGCACTCTAAATTATTAAGAATAACTTATTGATTTTTCTAAGGAACATAGAAGTAAATGTATTACAATAAAAAAACCATTTCAGCTCAAATAATTTTGCAATGTATGCCTCATCGACCACCTTGACAAGATGCAGTAGTTGCCATATATCTGCCTCTGCAAAACCTTCCATTGGGCGGTGGAGAAATTGTTCAGGGCTTATCTCATTCTTGTTTGTCAACGAAAACTTTAAAGGAAGTAACCTCAAATTACACTAGTCCTTGGGAAGTTACCTTCCTCAACCAGAGAAGTGTCTGGAATACATGTCTCTTGATACAGTCAGCTGAGGGATAGTTGACGCACGTAGGCTGAAGCCAGCCAGTTTTGTTGATATTCTATTCAAACTGCGCCTTGATTGCATCCTTACCAACGGTTTTGACCTACACGTCACTGATCGCTTCTTGGGTCAGTGTCAAATGATCTGATGGAAGGGAACGGTTTTCAATGTTGTGCTAAAGAAATCCTATTCTGTAGAGCCAGCCACCTAACTGTAGACTCTGCAGACTGAGGGCTCTATGGAACGGGGGAAAATAAGATTGCTGCTCTGAGTGAACACGTTTACCGCTCAACTGAATACTAGGGATTCAATGCAATCTTTAGGCATCCCTAGAGAGGCCACATTTGAACCAACGGCTTTTAGCAGACCACTATGACGGTTTGATTTATTTTATTTAGAGACTTGCCGAGCAAACTATGTTTTATATTCATCTATTTATAGTGCTTTAAATGTATACAACAACATAGCCTCTACGTATTTAGATCTTCTACAATATTATAAAAATGTACTAAAAGCAGTTTTAAACAGTATTTTCTAGTTTTAAGTTATATTTTTTTCTTATCCATGCTTAGTCGGTAAATATATTCTTCACAGACTGAAATAAATGAATTGAATATTCACATCTGATCTACCGAAATTTGTTATTGCAAACAAACGTTTTTAATTTCAAAATTTATATTAATCCGTTCCAATATAATGAATTTGTTCTATATATATATAGAATAATTTATGCAATAAATTTGACGTGATTTAAACAGTTATTTTTACCAAAACTAGGGGTGATACAGCACAACGCGCAACGTCAATTGAAGGGATTTCGCAATAGATACAACAATTTAAACAATTGCATTCACCTCACTTCTGGTTAAATCAATTTTTCCCATGTTTCTTTATCTGAAATCAAAAACTTTTAAGCGCCCTGTAAAACAGATTAATTGTAAATTTCAGTATGATAGTAAAGGATCTTGCCTTCATTTGGTTGTGACCACCCGTTAGTACGCAGGTGTGAATTGTGTGAATTGTAAGACTCCCCATGGCAGCTGTACCACATGTCACATAATGCTCTACAGACTACCCCGAAAACATTTTACATCTTTTTATTGGGGGAGAGTTTTTAAAGGCGGGTCACATGCCCAAGGTATATACTCAAAACGATGAAGTTTTACCCACTTACCGCAACCATCGCCAAGCAAGTGCTAGGATGACGGCACCCGACAATTGCCACAAACTTAATTATTAATGAACAAACTATCTAACGATCATTGAGTTGACTTGCGATGACTTCAACAAGGATTGCTAAAACGCTACCATACCATTAAAATTGCCTTAATTGTTCTGAATTATTCTTAATACGTTGCGTGCCATGTATACCACTGCCGGTACATACTTTACTTCGATAATACTGCCGGCAGTACACATGGCGCCTGAATAAAATTATATTGTCTGTGTGCCATGTGCTATTACTAAAGGATTTATATTTCAGTCATATTTGTGCTGATTCAAAGAAGTTGTATTTCATTGAAATTAAATAGAGCTAAAACTTTTATATATATTACAATATAATATATATTTATATATTATACAATATTTATAAAAAAAAACATAAATCAATTTCGAACATAAAAATAGGTAAAAATTTTTAATTTTCAGTGTAATAAAAATAATAACTCGATCATATTTTATTGGAAGACAAGAAGTTATATACAAGTGTATGTATCGCTCTCTGGTATATATAAACATGGAATACCGAGTTGTGAAGTTTTCGTTAAGGCTTCTGAAAACCTGGGTTTTCCATATTTTGCGGGTGAAATTTAATTATAGCTTGAGTAGGCCTACAGCATGCGGTACGTTGCACGCCAAGTTAATTTCTAGTGGGACGTTGTGTTATTAAATAATATTGCATATATTATATGTAAGTTCAGAGGCTTTGAAAAATGTTTAGCGATAAATTCAAACCTATTCACTAAATTCTATACTTCGATATGATATTAGAAAGGGGAGATGTTATGCCCAATACATCGAAGATCACAAAATTTTACCCCGTTAAAAATTAATTTAAGATTTTTTTTATGTTATGCCATAATAATTTATATACAATCACCATTTAATGGTGATTCCAACGATAACTTTTTTGAGTCCTTCTGAATATGTCTAAGATACTAAGATACCTAACCTAACCTAACCTAACCATTAAGCTATTAGCCTTTAACCTTTATAACTATTAGAGTGTCTGCCTATTGTCACAACTTACGAGTCTTTATAACTATCGTATAATATATGTATGTCCACTTAATTTACGTATGTTTTATATGAACAAGTGGATATTAATGGGTGTTTTTTTTTGTATGTGGGTATGTGGACAAGCAAATTTGTCCGATTTGGAGTGAGAACAATCTATTAGAAATTCTTCAGACACTATTACATCCACAAGAACTTATTGTTTGGTGCGGTTCATTCGTCCATATTTCTTCAAAAACGCGACAGGTAACCACGTAACCGCCAATTGCGATCGCTACAGAACCATTCTCCAATTGCATGGTGTGAATGTGGAAGAGATGTGGCTCCAACATCGAACGTAAAAATTAATTTATTGAAGGAAATATTTAGCTACAATATAATCTTTCGAAATGGAATTGTGAACTATCCCGCAAGATCTTGAATTGCATCAAAAAGTAACCAAAATTGGGTTTCCAGATTACGCCACGTTTGGACCAGCCGCGGCGGTTATATAACCGAAATCATATTCAAATATTAATTGGATAAAATTATCCCTCCAATAAAGCCAATTTTTAGTTCGGAATATTACATATTGGGTTTTTTTTTATCCCAAAATTGAAAGTGCTTCACTCTAAAAAAAACACCCGTTATAAAAAACAAATATAGTATTATTAATAAATTACTAAATACTAAAACTTCGAACTGCTGCAGAATTGATTTATGATTAAATGAAACGCTTTAAATATAAAAGTTTCAAGAAATTTTAACAGATTTAACTTTATGACACAACTCAAGTTATTGATTCTATTAGCCGAATAAATGTCACCTGATAACAAAATGTAGTGTTCAGGTTTTCTTGAAATATAAAAAGTTTTATAGCTTTATAAACGTCTATGCATAATATACAACTTTCCTCTCTAATAGTTATAGGTTTGAAGTGAAGTGAATTTTCGGACTTGATCCAGATTTTCCGGATGTATTTGAAATTTTGGGTATGAAGTTTATTATTATTTGAGTAGGCCTATTAACAATATGTGGCGTACCATACTTGCGTTTTTACTTCAATACCTACGTGTCTTTTGCCTTGCTCGAAATGATGATAAGTCGTTGTCTATGCTATGTAAATGATGAATACCGATGAGATATTTCCACGAATTCGGCATATGTTTAATCGTGTATCTGAACTTTTGAAACTACTATGTAGTATAAGGGGTGCTTACTATATTTCTTTCTTGACATTTTTACTGTCAACGTTCAGTGTAAATACAATACTAGTCCAATACTATAATTTTTCTCTTATTTTGTTTACTTCACTTGCAATTATCCATATTTTTTTAATGATGTCCATATCATAAAATTTTTCTTTGTTATTTTCTTAATCATTTATATAAATCATCCCCTTCTCCAAATCTTTCTCTATTCGAAAAACTTTCGAAATATCTACGCGTTTATATTGATCTATCTCTCTCTTACGCTTTCTATAATCCCAAAAACAAAACAACTTGTAATATTATTATGGAATTATTCAGGTGCTCAAGGTAGATATTTTATTAATTTTATCATTATCTGTTAAAGAGTTATAAGTAATGTTGGTTTGTTTTACTAGAACTTTGGCATTTTGTTTTTCATTTTTGGTCGAACAATAGCTACACATACTTTTTTAATTGCTTTTCACCAACATTATAGTTAGTTTATCCGGTTGATTATTAAATAGTTCGACCGGTTGTTCATTCGTTGTTTTTGTTGTTGTTGTTTTTTCTTTCCCGATCTTTCGATAGAATTTTCAGCTTTTATACACTCACTCAGAAATGCTCACAATTATAAATATACAAAGACAAAAGTGTGCAATACTTATTTCATCACATAAAAATGGCAGCAAAAACAGCAGTTCTGATTATTTGTTAATTTTATTATAAACTTATAATTTTTTAAAAAAAAATTATAACTGTTTTTTTTTTATTAATACCTTACAAAGTTATATACATAATATAAAATATACCTAGGCCTGTCCGTGTGCTGATTTTTTCGTCAGTCGTCTTTGTTTCGTTTGCTCGCTGACGGTCTTCCAGTATTTTAGTGCCTATTAATTTTTAACATATCTTACTTGTAGACATGTGAAAAAATTATGTTGAATTGGCGAAGTCGAGAGTGAAGAGCACCAATCTACTTCACTCACACAAATAGAGAAATGGGAATAATCTTCTATATAATTTATCGTGCGACGATTTAGTCACGTTGTAACTAAAATGGACCACCTGTCGGCAAGCAAATAGGAATTCTTCCGGCAGTAATAATTTCCCCATAAAAAAGCTTCTAAAAGAGGTCTGAGAAAAAGTGCAAGAGTTCTGTCATTCGAAACGGCTAATGAAGTAGATCCTTTATAATAATGTCCAAAAATTTAACACGCACAACAGTAATGGAAGAGAAGCTTGGCCAAAGAACCCTTCCGGGCTTATAAGTGACACATTTTTTTAATGTAGAGATATATATATATATATATATATATATATATATTTATATATATATATATATATTTATATATATATATATATATATATATATATATATATATATATTTATATATATATATATATATATATATATATATATATATATATATATACATATATATACATATATATATATATATATATATATATATTTATATATGTGTATATATATATATGTGTAAATATATATATATATATATATATATATATATATATATATATATATATATATATATATATGTAAGATGTAGTAAAAAGAAATACATTATTTTCGCATTAAATTGAAGGTTTTATTTACCATAGTTAGAATTATCCGATTTAGGTCAAATATGCACCGTTTTGTTCGATAACTTGTTGCCAATTTGAAGGTAATTTTATAATGCCACTCTTATAGAAACCCTCGTCCCTATTGGCAAAAAACAGGAACAGTCGATTTTCATAAGCTTCACTTGAGGCGACTTTTTCACCAGCAAAATTCCATAGACAGGAACAGGTAGTAATCACTTGGTGCCAGGTCCGGACTATAAGGTAGATGCATAAGAACCTCCCAACCAAGCTCCCAGAGCTTCTGGCGAGTCACTTTTGATGTGTGTGGCATGGCTTTGTCCTGATGGAACACAATTCCTCCCCTATTGGCCAAAGCAGTCCGCCTCTGGGCCATTGCTTTTTTCAGACGGTCAATTGTTGACAGTATAGGTCCGAATTAAGAGTTTGGTTGTAAGGAAGCAGCTCAAAGTACATCATTCCCTGCCAATCCCACCAAATACATAACAAAACCTTCCTGACCATCAATCCTGGCTTGGCCACCGTTTGCGCCGGCTCACCGCGATTCGACCACGACCGTTTTCACTTGACGTTTTCGTAAGTGACCCATTTTTCATCACCAGTAACCATCCGCTTCAGAAATGGATCGATTTTGTTGCGATTCAGCAGCGATTCGTAAATGGGAATTCGATCCATAAGGTTTTTTTGCGTTAACTCGTGTGGCACATAGAGCTTTTTTTGTATCCAGCCTTATTTAAATGGTTCCAAACGGGTTTTGGTGCAATGTTTAGCTACAGGGAAATAGAAACAGTGCTTACATGACGGTCAGACTCGACGATTTCCATTATTTTATCGATTTTCGACAACTGCCCTTCCAGAGCGTGGTGCATCTTTGACATCAAAATTACCGGATCGGAATCGACGAAACCAAAATTGTACGTGATTGGTTGTTACAGAATCAGGACCATAAACACTATTCACATTTTCAGCCGTCTGGCTTGCGTTTTCGAATTTAGCGAAAAAAACCTGTAAAATATGGCGTATTTTCTCTTTACTGGTGTCCATCTTTGACGCCTGCTCAAACAATACTGAGTCAAGCAATCACAAAACTAACACCATCTAGCCTAACCAGATCGCACTTATACAACGCGAGATACAGATTAGTAAAGTCATCTATTGCAAAAATGGATTTCTTTTTACTACACCCTATATATGCATATATATGTATATATATATATATATAGGTATATATATATAAATATATATATATATATATATATATATATATATATATATATATATAGGTATATATATATATATATAGGTATATATATATATATATATATATATATATGTAAACATGTATGTATGTATGTATGTATATATATATATATATATATGTAAACATGTATGTATGTATATATATATGTATGTATATATATATATGTATGTATGTATATATATATATATATATATATATATATATTTATATTTATATATATATATATATATATATATATATATGTATATATATATATATATGTATATATATATATATATATATATATATATATATGTATATATATATATATATATATATATATATATATATATATATATATATTTATGGGTGCCGTAGCTCAGTGGTTAGTGTGTTCGCCTTCTGATCTGTAGGTCGTGGTTCAATACCCGGCTGATGCATAACAAATTTAATATCGAAAAGATTTTTCTTTCGAACGGTACCCACCTGTCGGCAAGCAATTGACAATTCTTCCGACAATAACAACTTGCTATGAAAAAGCTTCTAAAAAATAACTCTGTGACAAAGCTCAAAAAAAGTGATGTCACAAGTGTTCTGCCGTTCGGAACCGGCTAAAATAAATAGGTCCATTCTAATACTGTCCAAAATTTAAGACGCACAACAGTAATGGAAGAGAAGCTCGGCCAATGAGCCCTTTGGGGCTTTAAGTGCCACATATTTATTTTTTTTTTATATATTTATTTATTTATATTGAGAAATGCTATCAACTGGTGAATACCATGGGGAACACCTGAAGCAATGACATTTAAAACAAAACATTTCGAATAGCGTGATCTAAATAAGATCTAATTCAGCTTACGAGCATGGGCGGTGTGCCAATTAAATCAAGTTTTTATTAATATGAAATGATTATCCTAGTTAAAAGCTTTACTGAAATGGGTGTCAACTATATAAGTTGTAGGTCAGTAAAGGCTCTGATTACGGTGGTTGAAAATTCAAGTATATTGGTTGCGGCAGATTTTCCTCTAAAAAAAGCATACTGGTCTTAAGATATTACGTAATTTTCTAAAAAAATTAGCTGCGTTATTATAATGGCTTTAAACAATTTTCGATTATTTGAAACTTCTGATTCTTAACCATTTCTAAAAAGCGAAATTAGGAATGATTGCTTTCATCTATGAGGGAAATGTCCAAGTTTAAGTGAATATGTTGAAAAAATAATACGTTTATTTGCTGCTCGGGCCTAGGTATAAATATATAATTAAGCCCTTGTACTAATAGCACTAATATTTTTTATCATTACCAATACATGCAAACCACTTTTGATTTACCAAGATTTTTTGGGTTCTCCACAACCATACTCCCAACTATATCTAATTATTTTTCTAATTTTTATAAATCTAAATAATTTGAATGTTTCACATTTGCTTTGCCAATATATCGAATCGCTCAATATTTCGATCAAAAGTGAAATTCGGAATATTGCTGAATATATTTTTTGTTTGATATATTTGTAATAATTGTAGTTTTGGAGTTTGACCATTTTCTAAATTTACATTAATTTTTGTGCATTGTAGCGTTGGTTGTTTTTTTTCACAAGTTCTTTTCAATTTTAATTTTTTAATAGATTTGTGCAATCTTACAATCTTGCAATCTCATTTAAAAAATTTACTAATTACAAATCTTTTTTCTTATAAAAAATGCTCACTTTCAAAAAAGACAATGGCTGCGACAAAGCGCAATGCGGGCTTAACATCAGCTGTACCACGTGCTACGCTTAACGATGAAGAATTGGTAAGTATTATATATATACTAGCCTGCAAAAGTTTGGGTATATTTTAAAAATGACACACATTTTTATTTTTCGCTATATTTTTTCGACTAGGACCGTTTTATTGGACATGTTTCTATAAAATAACTTTTTAGAAATGTGAACTGATTATTTTTTATCTAAATATTTAGTTTTTTCGTAAATAAAAATGTAAATATATAGTATCAAATGAGACGTTTCTCGCCGCACAAATTTTGGACATACTTTCAACCAATTTTTCGAGTTTTTTTAATTATAGTTGTTGCCAAGCCTGCTGAAGGCATTCCCTCAAATGAAGTTTGCTGATTGGACAAAGTTTTCGAAACTCTTCTTTGAGCTCATCCCATAATAATTCAATGGGATGCACGTCAGGCGATTGGGTGGCCTTTCCAAGAATTGTGTCGCTGTTTTCTTCGGATTGATGTATTTTGTGGAAAGTTTGGATGTATGTTGAGGTCATTATCTTGCTGAAACACAAACCCCTCACCTATCAAACCGACGCCAGATGGAACATTTTGAACATTTATTGGATGATTTTTGACAGTAACTCGACCATACAAACCGGCTTCATGCAACCCACGTACCACCGATGTTTCGGAGATTTGATTTGATAAGATTTCATTGATCTTGGCTCATAAATCTGGCACAGTTTTTAATCGAGAACGTTTACTGGTGATTTGTAACCGAAGATTTGGTTGTCTTTAAGGGTCTATCAGAGCGTATTCTCTTATCAAATGAGTTCGTTTCAGTGTATCTTGTCAAGGTTGTCTGAACTTAATTTATTGAAGCACCCACAATTTGCGCAATTTTTCGCATTGAATGATGAATTTTTGCAAAATAACAATTTGAACTGGGGTTTCTTTTGATATCTGCTTGATTTTTGCTATTTTCATGGAGTAGATTACGTTTTGACATCGGTAATTATAGCAAGTTATAAATTGCCAAAATATACCTTTATGAATTTGACTTGTGGTAGCAAACGACGTAAAACAATATTGACGCACATTTTAAAGTATATTACAAATGATTTAAAAGCGATTCTGGTCTAAATATGCAAAAGGAATACTACAAATTAAGCAATTTGAAACTAGTTCAATTTTTCGCATGTCCATATTTTGACCATATTTTGATAAAATAAAACAACAACAAAACGTCAAACATGTCAAACCTCATAAGGACCATCCTCGTCGAAAAAATATGGCGAAAAACACACGGTATGTGTCATTTTTTAAAACTTTTGCAGGGTAGTAGATATATATATATACATATATATATATATATATATATATATATATATATATATATATATATGTATATATTATGTAAATATATATATATATATATATATATATATATATATATATATATATATATATATTATGTAAATATATATATATATATATATATATATATATATATATATACATACATATATACATATACCTATGTACATTAATGCAGTCACATAGTTCGCACATTACGAGCTTATTGTCATGAAAAACCAATCAAAGAGTATTTTAATTTGAATAGGATGCAGAAAAAAGGGAAGGCAAGTTCTGTATTGATTGTATGATTTTAAACAGAGGTCAACAGTATTAAATTACATCGGAATATGTGGCAACTATCTTCATGTTGAAGCGTCATCATCAGACTATTGAAATCAAAAAGTGTAATTTTTTCGAAGTGTAAGCAACATATTTTTTAGCTTTGATTTTTTCAACTTTTGTGCCTACAAAATCCCTTTCGCGGAAGGAATTGCTTTTTTGTTTTCATATGAAAAAAAGCGCAGCGGAAAATTATCGCATGGAGAAAATGCTCCAACATTGAATTTTGGTTTAGACGGTTCAAAAGTGGTGATATTGATACAAGCTATAAAGAGCGTGAAGATGCTGAATTGGAGGCTTTTTTGAACGAAGACCTATGTCGGACTCAAAAGCTTGCTGAATCTTTGAGAATCTTTGACTCAACAAGCCATTTTATTGCTTATAAAGAACATGGGCATGATCCAGAAAATGGGTAATTGGGTTCGATATGAACTGAAACCAAGACACGTGGAAAGGCGATTTTGCATATCTAAAACGCTGCCGACAACAACTCATAAAATTGAAGCGAGAATTAAACTAAAGCCGGCCGGAATGGGCGACCAAATATGAATCCTTGATTTTCTATAATGACAATTCTCATCCACATGTTGCGCAACCCGTTAAAACGTACTTGAAAGTTAGCGGATGGGAAGTCTTACCCCTCCCGCTGGAATACCCTTCATTTC
>OY978530.1:11158871-11173871 GCA_963854835.1 Megamerina dolium
TATGTCACCATCCTATTAATCCTATTAAAAACATGTATATCGTCAAATCGGTGAGTTTAAGTAGGACCTGAACCATTTAACCCCCCCTTCCCATCGAAAAATTAAATAATTAAATATTTCCTTAAGCTGCAACAACCAAAATTATTTTTCACTTGGTGAAAGAACCTCTTCTTTAAACATATACCGTTATATTGACTAATCAAGCAGGGGCGGATCCTGAACCAAATTTGGGGGTGGGGGTTTGTTGGGGTGGTTTTGCGTCGGTTTGTGGTATTTAAGAATGTTATTATTTTTGTTATACATATTATATTAATTTTATACTTTATTTTTAAATTACAAATGGCATCACTCTTGGTGTTTTTGCTAGCTCATCTCTTGCTGAGGACTAACCTCCAGATCCCGATGTACCTGTAGAAGCACCAATCTCTCCTGCCCAATGCAACTACGCAAATAGGTCTTCAACTTTCGAAAGGTTGAGGATGGCCGTTCTTACGTTGTACCGGACACTGGCAGTGTTGCACCTATTTTCAAAAAAACAAAGATAATCGGATAAGGACGTTTACCACATTTATTTAATGTGTAAATAAAAGCAACAGGCAGATCTTCTTTATCGTCTTTTTTATGTCAGATATATAAGAAAGACGGTTATTAAACATCAACTTTTGAAGAGAAAAAATAGAAGGTAAATTAAATCATCTGCCGATGTTTTATAATCATTTGGCCAGTACGTTTCAAAATCTTGTGGCGTCTGATGGAATCAACTAGAGTCCAATTCAAGAATTTTCTTTGAGTATTTTTTGGTGATTGGCATATTTCCTATTTATTTGATCCAAATAACGATCAAGTATGGGAATAAAAATTGAGCGACGAAAAACGTTTCTAGGTCAAAGAATAGGTACATTCCTTAAAATATATAGCTTAGAAGGGGAGCATTTTTATATGGTTTCATGAACTATGGTGCAAGCACAATTTGCTTAGCCGCCAAAAACATCGCATACCGTAGCGAAATTCTGTACATCAATGCCGATCCAACACGAGTTGCTCTGTGCATAAGTGTATTTGAGCCCAAAAACGCTTACCGATTGAACTTACTAAATACTACATGGGCTGAAAAGTCTTAAGCTTTTTAAATAGGTGGCGCCATTAGAAAATGATTATGATTCATTTTGAGAGGCGCTCAGCTGTCACTAGTTTATGTGTGAAGTTTCATCCACTCATTTGCAAACTACGCCGGTTGTGTGATGCTACTTTCGCGGTAGTAAATATAATGGAAAAACAGAAGTATCGCATCTTGATCAAACATTGTTTCTTGATAAGAAAAAGTTCCGAACAATAATTGCAATGGTTTCAAATATGTTATCCAAAATCTGCTCCTTCGAGAGTAACAGTTTATAGGTGGTAGCATCGGAACACACCTAGCTTGGAAAGTCGAAAGAGGCTACGAATTTAGAAATCTTCAAGCAAGTGCATCGAATCGTTTTGAGTGATCGAAAAGTGAAGCTGCTCGAGTTTTCTGAGGCCGTGGATATTTTAAAAGAATGGGTGGGACACATTTTACCCGATGTTTTGAAGATGAAAAAGCTGTAGGCGCGATGGGGGCCGCGTTTGCTGACCGTCAACCAAATGCATGTTTTTGAATTCGATAGCCAAATTGGACCCATTACGATTCGAATTGGTTGCTCACTCACCGTTTTCTCCAAATTTGACTACCAGCGACTATTCTCTGTTCCCAATCCTCCAGGGAAAGAGATTCAGATCGAATAAGGAAGTCATCTCGGAAACCAAAACGAATTAAGAAGGCTTGGGCGTTTCTTACAGAAAGGGCATCGAAATATTGATTTCTTCAAAATCTCGGGATTTTTCACCCCATGTGGTATATATGCTACGTATTTTAAGCACATGAATTTTCAACTTTTTTTGGTAAAATTAATATAATATAATATAATATTAATATAATATTATAATATAATATTAATATATACGCTATATATATGAATGTGCTTTATATTGTACATAAAACCGTGGTATTATCCTAATTTAAGAAAATTTTTCAAAAACCTCCCACAGGAATTAAATCGAAAGGTTTCAATCCATTTGTATACAGGGTGATTGTTTAAGGCCTTCGGATTTGATTCAAAATAACACATAAAATTTGAGACCGCGGCTGCGCCTCAAATGGTTCATACGCTTGGTCCAATTTTGGCATACTCTCTGCATCATATCGGCCGGTATCTCATGAATAAATTCTTCAATATTGGCTTCCAGTGCATCAACCGTTGAGGACTTGTCGCTATAGACATAAGCCTTAACATAGCCCCACAAAAAATAGTCTAAAGGCGTTAAATCGCACGATCTAGGCGGCCAATTGACCGGTTCCAAACGTGAAATAAACTGCTTACCGAACTCGCCTCTCAATTGGGTCATCGTTTCGCGTTCTGTGTGGCATATGGCACCGTCTTGTTGAAACCACATGTCAGCCAAGTCCATCTCTTCTATTTTGGGCAAAAAAAGTTTATAATCATCGCACGGTAGCGCACGCCATTCACAGTAACGTTCCTGCCTTCGTCGTCTTTGAAAAATTACGGTCCACCGGCCCATAATCCACACCAAACAGTGGATTTTTCGGGATGCATTGACAGTTCTTGCAATGCCTCTGGCTGCTCTTCACATCAAATACGGCAATTTTGATTGATCACGTATCCATTCAACCAGAAATGAGTTTCGTCGCTGAACGCAAGAAAGTGCACGATGCACTTTCTTAACCGAGCATGAATTTTGATAATAAAATTCAATAGTCTTCAAGCGTTGTTCGTTTGTCGGTCGATTCATGGTTAAATTATAGACCAAACTGAACATATTTGACAGTAACATGTTACACGAAAAGCTGAGCTGCTAAAAACAGTGTTGCCAAAAATCACCCTGTACTTCATATGAACTTATTCATAAGAACTAACTTATGTATATTTTAAAGTATTTTAAATATTTTTAAAAAGTTGTTGCCATAGTAACAACTACTATCGTCGACCTAGAGACGTTATTATAATTGAAATTAAAAAAAGTGTTCCGTGCGGGAGGTTTCTTCGACAAATTAGCACAAAAACATTATTTTTGTTGTTTTTTTTCACTATTCGTCAACAGCTAATAATAGGTAGAAATTTTACTCAAAAAATACATAGGCCTAATGTACATATGTATGCACACATATATAAAAGAAAGACGAAATAAGGACTATTAAACTCATGGTTTCAACCTTCAACCCTCCCCCCGCAAATCCGCCACTGATATCAGGCAATGTTATGTTGTAATGGCTATCCACTCTCTGCAGACTCTAAAGCCAAGTAAGCTTCAAGGTAACGCAGTTGGCCTGTCCCATTTACATTGGAGGAACATAATATGTTACCTAGCTTTCAATGAAAGTCATTCTAAAAGCCTCTGTACTATTCAAATATGCCAATAATTGGATATTTACCCCAGAATTCTTGCGTAAATGCTAACAAAGCGCAGTACGCCAGACGATGACCACTTGCACTAATATTGGTTGCGCCACCGCTCTGTAAAGCCAATATGTGACACTGGGTTTAATTCCCATTCTCTTAGAAACTGTTCCTTTGCATGAATATATCGCAACCGCCATTTTCCTAACTAATTCTTCTATATTATTATTCCCCTTCTAACTGACCTTTTTGTGTAGGTTTAGGCGTACGTATTTAGCTTCGTCCCAGGAACTGAAACAGGTTCCTATTAAAGAAAGGTCTAATGTATTGTATGTACTGGTGTCTTTTAGAGACTAAACTCCAGGGTACGACAGAATCTTAGTACGAATAGTAGGGAATAAAGAAATCCTCTTTGGGAAGTATCACTTGATGCTAAAATTCCGCTGCTTCATATTTTAGATTAGATGATTAATCTCCGTGGTTAATTTTGTTAAAAACACTTTCAATGTCAATAAAAATGACTATCGTGTAGCTCTTGATATTCCAGAACTTTTTTATTATAACATAACATAGATAACATATTCTTCAGGTCGGTATCAACCAATCTTCCATTGAAGTACGAATGTCGCACTGACGATAATCCCTTTCTAATGCATCTTTCTCAATATTTCTAATGCCTTTGAAAGGAAGAATTACGATCTTATACTTTCAATACCTATGTGCCTACATTGAGAAATTTTCCCGCCTTAGGAATAAATATATAAAAATAACTTTAGCTCAGCTAGAAGGAATATAAAACCCAGCCCTAGTAAAATCATATTCGACATAGTTTGATGCTCCGCCGAAATAATCTCATCCAGTAATGGGAAATATTTTAAAGGAGTGAATCGCCCAGCACGTACTGCTTTGTAACAAAATATCCCATTGTAAAAGGCAACAAACAAGTAATCATAAGATTGGCATGAGTTAGAGAATGCTGTTCAAAAACTTCGACATTTTTGGCTTCAGTAAGTAACTTGCACAATGAGGGTTTTTGAATAGGATATACCGAAGTCTGCTTCTGAGTTTTCTTCTATGAATTCTCTACAAATTCGCTATTTTTCTATGACAAAGAGTTCGTAAGAAATTCGACGGTAACGCACTCGCTGATTGACCTAATAATTTGTTGAATTTTAGGCGCCATTAGCCCGACCATTACACCAGAGTGACTTCCGCTCTCCTCTCTGTTTTGTAAGGGAACATTTATTATTATTATTTATTCTGATAGACGTCTAGATAAAGATTTTGTTTCGCGTTTCAAACTATATGCTTACACAAGTTACTGCCCATCGACCTGTAGTTCTAGAAGGTATTCCCACATGGCCTTTTTGCTGAATTCAGGATGAATCTTGAATCTAGAATCTATGAATGATAAGATAACGAGTGTTAAACGAAAATTTTTCGGTCCGTAATAAAACTCGTGATAAAATTAGAGCCTGGAGTGAAATCTACAACCCCCTGTCGGTTGTTAGTAATGAACGAAGTGAAGAAAGTGATCTTACCAACCACATTTTTGGCCAGAAAACGATAATTTATAATACATTTTTAAGCATTCGTTCTAATATAAATAATTCACTTACATACTTATGTCGACATTATAACCGAAAATCGATTTAAGCTGAATCCAGCTTGCTTCACCAGTCGACTCTTTCCTTCGCTAGCTGGCGCGAGTTAGAAATTCGAAGCCTCGTCAACTGCTTCAGTACTTGATCTTTCCATGGAAGGTTAGGTCTGCCTCTTCTGCGTCATCCACCAGCGGGTTCCAAAGACAACACCTTCGTAGCTTAAGCATGTTCTTCCATTCGCTCGACATGACCTAGCCAGCGCAGCCGCTAAATTTTAGAGCGCAAGACTTTGTTTTCAATTTCCACCTCTCATCTGAGGTGGAAATTGTCCAAGCTTCAGCGCTATATGTAAGTACAGGCATAATGAGGGATTCTTCTCAATTGCTTACTTAGCCAAAAGCACCTGTTAACAAGAGCGATCTTTCGTAATATCTCCAGGCTAACGTCATTACTGCTGTTAATGCTGGATCCAAGATAGAGAAAGTCCTTCACTACTTCAAAAGCGTAGTTATCAATAGTGACGTGATGTTCAAGATGCCGGGACTCTTTCTTTGTTAACACTAAGTATTTCGTCTTGCCCTCGTTCCCCGTAAAATCCGTTCAACGCGACTCTCTTTCCAACCCTGAGGTGTTACAATGATAGCTCACGTGTTCATGCAGATTATGTCAACGTCATCGGCATACGCCAACAGCATGACACTTTTGTTGAAGAAAGTCCCATTATGTCGTAGATCAGTCGTATTATGTTCTCCATAATAAGGTTGAAGAAGTCGCACGATAACGAATCACCTTGTCTGAAACTCCGTTTGGTATTAAACAGCGGGGAGAGGTCCTTCCCAATTTTCACTGCACAACGGAAGTTATACAGTGTCATTCTGCAAAGATGAATGAGGAAGACGGAACTGAGACATTGTTGTGTAATCTCTTACCGGACTGTCGAATCAATCCACAAGTCAATCTGCTTATCTTGGGTCTTCTCCAGCTTTTAGCGCAGTGTGAATATCTGGTCGATGGTAGATTTACCAGGTCTGGAGCCACACTGATAAGGGCCAATCAGGTTGTAAGGGTAAGCTACAATCTTTCTCATAGTACACACGATAAGACCTTGTATGCGATGCTAAGAAAACTTATACGACGGTAGTTGGGGCAAATTGTGGGGTGTCCTTTCTTATGTACGGGACATAAAACACTGAGCCTCCAATCATCGGGTATGCTTTCATCCGACCATCTTCTGCTTAGTAGTTGGTGCATCCTGGTGAGCAGCTCAGCAGGCAGACCATACGTACCTGCAGCTTTGTTGTTTAACGTAGAAATGGCCTTTCTGACGTCGTCATGGTTGGTTGGTGGAACATCTACACCATCTTCCGTAATTTGGGAGTTCATAAAATCTTCTCCATAAGCTCAGCACAGTCTGGGCGTCTCTAGCCAGATTCCCATTTTTATTACAACAGGAACAGGCTCCAGAATGTAAACCGCCACTCAGGTGATTGATCTTCTCGACGAATTTTCAAGTCTCATTTCTGTCTCTACTTATCATTACGTTCTAATCGAGTTGTAACTCGATGTCTCTAGTGATTGCAACTTACTGAAGTCGAGCTTTTTCTGTGCGGGACTTCGTTTATTGTTTGGGACACATAAACGTGTTAGTACCTTAGGTAGTGCTCCGAGTCGATGTTGGCACCACGGATCGATTTCACGTCCATCACACTGAAAGGATGCCTTCTGTCGATCATCACGTGACCGATTTGGTTCTTCGTTCGTTAGTCTGGAGACAGCCACGTCGTTTTGGATGTTGAGATGCAGAAATCTAGTACTACTAATCACTACTACTACTACTGTTTCGTACTGCAGCGAAGTAGATTAGCCTCATTCCGTTATCGGAAATGTCCTGGTGGAGACTGAATTTTCCGATAAATGGACCAAAGAACGATTTTGATATCGTGACGGCGCAGTGGTCATAAGTTTTTTCGACGGTAAGAAAAGTATCTAAAAGAACTTTACACGTATATGAAGGAAATGACTTAAACTCAGATCATTCCCCCATATACAATATATGCTGGTAATCGCTTACTCAGATATTCAAATAAAGCACCCATACTAACTAACAAACATACAGATTAGGAATATTTCAAACATAAGTTTAATTAAAACGCAGTTCAACAAGAACCTTCAACATCTTACTGTGAGATTGCTGAAGACGTTCTGGAGTTCACTCGACAAATACATCAGGCAGCATGGTCCAGCATTCCAGCTCAAGAAATCAAATCAATTGGCGTCAGCTATCCCAAAAAAATGTGACTATTTTCGCAGAAAACGAAAGCTTAGAAAAAGATGGCAACAAACCAAACAGCCATCATTGACAGTGATGTCACAAGTGTTCTGCCGTTCGGAACCGGCTAAAATAAGTAGGTCCATTCTAATAAAAAAAAAAAATAAATATGTGGCACATAAAGCCCCAAAGGGCTCATTGGCCGAGCTTCTCTTCCATTACTGCTGTGCGTCTTAAATTTTGGACAATATTAGAAGGGACCTACTTATTTTAGCCGGTTCCGAACGGCAGAACACTTGTGACATCACTTTTTTTGAGCTTTGTCACAGAGTTCTTTTTAAAAGCTTTTTCATGGCAAGTTGTTACTGTCGGAAGAATTGCCAATTGCTTGCCGACAGGTGGGTACCGTTCGAAAGAAAAATCTTATCGATATTAAATTTGTTATGCATCAGCCGGGGATTGAACCACGACCTACAGATCAGAAGGCGAACACACTAACCACTGAGCTACGGCACCCACGGTACCCACCTGTAGGCAAGCAATTGACAATTCTTCCGACAATAACAACTTGTCATGAAAAAGTTTCTAAAAGAACTCTGTGACAAAGCTCAGAAAAAGTGATGTCACAAGTGTTCTGCCGTTCGGAACCGGCTAAATAAGTAGGTCCATTCTAATACTGTCCAAAATTTAAGACGCACAACAGTAATGGAAGGGAAGCTCGCCCAATGAGCCCTTTGGGGATTTAAGTGCCACATGTTTATTTATTTTTTTTTTTATATTGTCCACTATACGTAATAACAGCGACGCTGTTGTTTTAGTTCATCAGGTGTTATATAATGATGACGCTGAATTTTGTGTTTATGAAATACGAATATGTGGAGTTTACTAGCGGTAATATGCTGTCAAGGTTACAATTAAGTATACAATAATCAAATGAATATGCATGCAAAATTGGTACATACATATGTATACACATATGAGGAATCATCATACCGCCCGATCTCATGACTACCAATCATGTCTAAGCTGCTCAAAAGAATAATATAGAAACGGCTGATACCAATAATTGAAACTAAGTGCTTTATTGATCAAGTTCATAGGTATACTAGCGTGATAGAAGAGGCAATTAAAAACAAAAAAGTTTGTTCATCGATATTCCTGGATGTTGCACAAGCCATCGATAAGGTATGGCAAGACGGCTTACTGCATAAATTAAAGTTGTTGCTTCCAAAGGAGAACGAAACGAAATCAGTACTTATAGATTTTACAAATAAGAAGATTTGATATCTACCCATAAATATATCAGGCACTCAAGTCCCGTATTCCAACACAGAGAAGTACTTGGGAATGACGCTTGATGCAATATGATGCTGGAAAGAGCATGTAAAAATCAAACAAACCCAACTGAATCTCAAGTTTCAAAAAATTAACTATCTTATCGGAAGGAGATCACCTCTATCTACTACAATAAGCTGCTTATTTATAAACAGGTCTTTAAGCCCATCTAGACTTATGGCATACAGCTATGGGGCTGTGCTACACAGACACACATAGATACAATACAACGATTCCAGACTAAGTTCCTGAAAAGCGCAGTAAACGCAACGGTATGGTATGTGAGGAACTCTGATCTACACCGTGACCTCGAAATCCTGACGGTGTCTGAGGTTGTAAAACAGAACGCTTCAAATCATAAAGAAAGGCTCGAAAAACACGTTAAACCTGAGGCTCAACGGCTCTGTAACACAGATGAGCTATGTCGATTTTTAAAACTCAATAAACCTCACGATCTTATATCATAGAGTCCTGCTGACGACTTGTAGCTGTCCAAAATTTTCTTTTCATGTATTTCCATCTAAATACTTTTTTTTATTAAAATAATATTAATTGATAGTTGCTTAAACCAGGTGCAATTGAATGAAAGGTAATTCCTTAATTTATAGCGTTTCAATAAAAAAATCTTTAGTGATTCGTGACCTCTCCCTCCCACCTTTGTCTCCTGTAATACAATATGTATATTCACGCCAGTTTAAAGGAACAAAGCTTTTAATGAAGCATACAATTTCACCTTTGGTAACTATTTCTACAACTAGTTCCGCCGAATCCTCATTGTATCAATTCTTGTTGAATCTTGCTGAATATTTTACGGCTTCAATCGTAGAGAATTATTTTTTGTAGCAATTCTTTTTGGAACTGAGTATTTCTTTCTCGTATTGCCTCCGGCCCTTCTGATGTGAAATAAAACTAAGAGCAACCGTATACAGTGCACTAATCACAATTTTCTTGAGCCTACCTGCAGGGCGTAGAAGGATCTGACTGTGATCCGAAATTATTTTTTTGTCAACTACATACCCATCATCTATTTTAACTACTGTTAGTACGGTTAGTACTGTAACATTTAGCAATTCCTCAAATTCACTTAATTATTCCATAAGAATAATAAAATCGATAATTGGCTCACCACAATTTTTATTCTGCGTGATACCTTCACAAAATCACAGCATAAAAGGAGTGGATTTCGGATATTATGGGCCAGCTGATGTACCTCCATCGGTGATGTTGGGCGATAATTGGCCCATATAAATGGTGGCTAATATAAGACGGATCACGTCAGTAGCTCCATTGATCTATTGCCGCTCTCCATCTTCGTGTTTGGAATCCAAAGTCGTGCCTTTGGCCTTCGAGGGATCGAATTTGCAGAGATCAGCTTGAGCCACTGGTACTCAAGGGTGGTCTTTTTGAGGAAGAGAACCGAAAACTGACCGTCGCACTTTATGATGCGGCACTGACGAATAACCTCTGCCGAGTCGAAATTAAGCAACATGATTTGATGCATAACAATCTCGGATAACCGCGCGTGGTTTTCGTCTATTCCTCCAAGGCTTACTTGCCGTTGTTATTATAATATTTACTACACTATGCCCCAATTTGAGAGTCATTGTCTTGGGAGTGAATCAAGCCAGTCTCAAACAGTATCATTTGAATTCAGTAATAAAAGCCCAAATCCTTTTCTGCCCCGCTACGTCACATTTTTTTATAGTTATAAAAAAATTTTGCTTTTTCCGTCAAAAGTAGAATCATGGAATTTTAAAAAATCATATTTAAATTTATATTTATTGTCTCTAGAGATCCACATTATAATTTCCGAGGATTTCAATTAAAAAAACAATTTTTTGTAATTGTAATAAACCTCCCCAAGTCTGGGCAACCGATTTTTAAAATTCACAAAATTTATTAAAATAAAAATTCGTAAATAACATTTTAAGCCACGAGAAAGGGAAAATCACTATAGTTATGTTTTGAAATATGATTATCTGTTGTTTGCTGTAGTTCAACAATAAGAGATCACACAATTTTAGAGTGCATAATATTTGATACAGAGATTTGTAGCCTTAGTTAATAGTGATTTAAATGTAGCACATTGAAGTATGAAAAATATATACATATCAAACTTAAGTTCCGCCGAATTCCGCTTTAATTCTTTTTATATGCTAAAGTATACACCTTTGTCATTTAGTACGTCAAACATTCGACCTTTTTCGCCCCTTAGATAAAAGCCGAATTTTAAAATTGTTCTAAAATCTCTATCTTCTATAAAATTTCACAGGTTTATGCAAAGGAAAATTTTAATTGAATAATAAAACCACTTACATTTTACTTATATCGATATTAAATCGATTTGTCGATTTCCATTTGTAGTCTTCAGTCCTGTGTCCCGTTCCAATCAGTCCAGTCTAGGTCCGTAATGTTCTATTCGTAACTCCACTATTGTGGAATACTCAGCAGGTTTTCCTTAAACAGGATGTGGCTCTTTACCATTGTTACTGTCAGCGTATGCTTACGGTTTCGCCGTGTATACAGTATCCCAGTGTACACTGCATAAACACCTCTTAACCGGGCCTTTTGCAAAAGTCTCTGAACCACCTGGACACACAGTTGAACACTTAACTGGAAGGTAACTTTACAAAGCTTTTTATTTCAAACTGCTAGAAACTGCTATTGGGAGGATTGCGGCAAACCGCTATGGGGGGTGTTATGAAATTCTTATCAAAGCAAGTACTTACATTTGCACCTTATCGAGGTACAAATTGATGCTTAGGTCTCAAATATATTTATCCTATATTCATTTCGTTTAAACTTTTTAACATGTACATTAACTTTTTATTGAATAGACAATCAAAAGTATTCGTGTTTGTTATAATTAATCTGGCAACTTCGTGCTTATCATTATTGTTAGAATTAATCTGGCAATTCCTTGCCTTATTATTATACTTATGAATAGATGTAAAAAGACAATGATGTCGCTTGCAGCACATTGAATAAGATATAGCATTATCATCATCATCAATGAGCTGCGTGGAGCTGTAAAGGAGTGTTCTAATCAATGCTCCAAGCAGGAGTGCAATAAATCATTTGTAGGTTTTCATATTAGTGACATGATCATAATACATACGCCACACGATAAAGTGCGTAGCACTGCACTGCAAAAAACGAATTCTACATTAGAAGAGTTAATGCAAATCGCGTTTTTGAATGAAACAAAAAGAAAAACTTACTCAGAACTTAAAGGAGAGAGAGGTAATCATATGGACATCAAAGGAATACGTCCTGCTCATCAACACAACCGTCAGCGTAATAGTAATCGCTCAAAAAGTACATCCAAATATCAATCAATAACTAAATATTGCACAAAATGTGGCACCTTACATCAGAGTATTTTCATTTTTTAAACAAAAACGAAATGTGGTGCATGTGACAACTCAACAAGAAACATTGAATTGAACGATCGTAAATCAAAACAAAGAGGAAACAACGAAACCGTGAATAATTCATCATTTGAAAACATAAGTTCAGTAGCAACAAGTGTTCGCGAGGGTAATTCACATCACATTGCAATAATTGATACGGGTACCGCAAAGGTTTTTGTAAACATCAACATTAATGGTCAGGTCTTCCAATTCTTAATTGATACCGGTGCAGCTTGCACTCTTATTGGTCTGTGCACCGATAAGCAAGATCTTGAAAGTGTATGGAGGTGGAACGTTAAATTCAAAAGGCACTATTTATGTTAACGTGCAGTGCGGTGGTATAGCGACGAAATTATAAGTAGTTGTGATTGACTCCGAAAACCAACACATTCCATTCTAGTAATGTGGGTTTAGATACATCAGTTTCAGAGTCTAACAATAAAGACAATTATTGAAAATGAAAAGAAATAATATCTATTTTCAACTATGCAACAAGACATTTGAAACAAAAATTTCGCTGAAACCTAGTGCAAAGCCAAAACTTCTCAAACCGTATGACATAACTGAAATATTCGTCTCGAATTAAATCGTCTCTTGAGCATAAGTGTTCTTAAACCATTTGAGACAAGCGAGTGGGGCGTGCCTATTGTGATTGTAAAGAAACTAAATGGGCAGTTGCGTGTATGTCCAAATTTTAAAGTTGGTGTAAACGCGCAGATTGAAGTGGATTGTTATCCAGTACCCAAAATTGAAGACTTGTTTCACAAGCTCCAAGGTGGAAAACATTTTACGAAATTGATTTAAGTGAAGCATATTTGCAGATTAAATTATCGGAAAGCTCAAAGAATTTTATAGATATTAATACACGATTTAGCTTGTATCAATACGAGCGTGTACTGTTTGCCATCGCGAGTGCACATGGCATGTTTGAGCGGCTGATGGAAAAGCTCATAGCTGGAGTACCTCATAATGCTGTGAAGATCATGTATGAAATGTTCAGAAGTTGTTAAAGCGGCTTCAAACACATGACCTAAAGAGCAAGCTGAATAAATGTAAATTTGCAGAGGAAGGGGTTGACTACATCGGACACAAAATCGACGCAGCATTATGGCCACGGAAAAACGAGTTAAAACCATAAAAGGTATGCCAAGACCAGAGAATATACAGCAATTAGAAGTCTTTATCGTCAGCATAAACTACTACAACAAATTCGCGAGAAATTTTTCTGTTGTCGCCGCACCTAATTAAGACGCACCTAATAAGACCGAATTAAGACGAAACCACTTACAATGATTCTTATCATTCGACTTATGATTCGACTCACTGCAATGACGTTACACCGCTTACAGCGATGGGCAATACTGCGACTACACGATTCGCTACATAAAATCGTATGATAACGCAAATGCTGATGTTCTGTCCTGATTTCCGTCCGGTGAATATCATAGTTTCGACGAGTCTATAAAGAAAATGCTGGATCTTGATACAATCTACAATATTACAATTCAAGAATTTTCGCTGGAAGCTAAGGTCGTGGCTAACACTACACGAAATGATCACGTCTTACGTCTTGTATCTAAGTACATTAAATTTGGCTAGCCAGGGTATTCTGAAGTTCCAGGTAATCTTAAACCTTGCATTAATCGACAATTCTGCTTATCCCACCGGAAGCTGACCACACTAGGATTGTGAAAAGAACTACAATCTAAAGTACTTATGCTTCATGAAGGGCATTGGGGCAAAAATGGAACGTTTGGTTCCTGGTATTGACAAACAAATTGAAAATGTACACGCACCTTGTTTTCTGTCAATCAACCGCCAACTTGCCGAAACATGTATTATCACCTCAGCCCGAACTGTCATCTTCATTTGGATTTTGCTGGTCCCGTCTTTAGTCGTATGTGCTCTAGAGTGGTGAATGGCTATTCAAGGTTCTCGTATACAATAAAATTGTCAGCAGCAACAACAATGAAAATAATCGCTGCACATCAGCGCATATTTACTGTGGAAGGTCTGCCGATAACAA
This sequence comes from Megamerina dolium, assembly GCA_963854835.1. Lineage (NCBI taxonomy): Eukaryota > Metazoa > Arthropoda > Insecta > Diptera > Megamerinidae > Megamerina > Megamerina dolium. The sequence goes on from OY978530.1 coordinate 11,172,953, forward strand.
TTGTTACAGATAATGGGTCTTTCACCTAGCTTCAAAGGCGGATTCAAAGAGGCATTTATAAGTGATGAGCATCACACTGAACGAGCCTTGTACAAGTGTTATATTTAGCCATGTATCGAGCTACGCCAAACCCACTTTCATGTAAATCGCCATCAGAGTTGCTGCATGGTCACCAGCCAAGAATTATTTTGGCAGCGTTGTTTCCAAGCAAAACTGAAAAAAGTAAGTCAAAATTTGCAGTAGTAGACTATTCCAGTTGTCAACGATGGATACGTGGTAAAATCCACAAACTTATGGGCAACAAAATGTACTTAATTAAACATATAACGATGCCATAAAACGACATCAAAACCAAATGCGCCTAGATAAATCTGATCATTCGAGCGATCACGTGAGTCGAGATGACATTGAAATATACGGACGTATTAAACAGCAAACGGGAGTTGGATACTATTGGTCAAAGATAACTTTCGGCAGATGTTCCAGCCCCTTCAACTTGTAATGAAACTATTGGCCTTCGACGATCAGAGCGTGTAAGGAAATAGATAGTTAGATTTGATTCAAGTGTTCATATACTCAAGGATTGAAATTAATTTGTTAATTAAAAACAATTAAGCGGTGGGAAATGTTAGAGTTAATCTGCCAACTCCTTGCCTATCATTATTGTTAGAATTAATCTGACAACTCCTTTCCTTGTCATTATACTTAGTAATAGATGTAAAATAGACAATGAACTTTCTGTCACTTGCAGCATAACCGGAAGGTTAAGGTTAAGGTTGAAGGTTAAGATGAATTTAAACCTATTCTGTAACGTGGCCTATGTGCTTCTTGTCAGAGTGTTCTTAGTTCATCCTTGTACTACCAAAAATTCCCCCCCTGCAGTTTTAATCTACGCATCGAATGTGGTTGTCCAACATCG
>OY978530.1:11181371-11198871 GCA_963854835.1 Megamerina dolium
CTTCCCGTGTTAAAAGGTGCTGTAGCCGTGTCGAATGCGCAATAAGGCCAAAGTGTAGGTTGCCATCTCGAAACTTTTTCAGTAATCCAAAGTACTTCAACTTTTTGCTTATATATCCTGTAATAGAAACAAATATTCCGCGCAACACAGCTGACTATTAAACAGCAAAGAATGATATTGGCGCCACATATATTGAATCAAACGTGATGCTGCTAGATGGTAATTCTCATAAAAAAATCTCTTCGCTTTGTAACACAGCGTTGCACTGAATTTATACAATATTTTGCATTGTATGTACGGAGACTGATCCTTAAAAAAGGTAGTTTAAAAAAAAGAGAGGGCTGTGGAAAATAAAAGAAGCTAATTCCTAAATTTCGAAGCTAAATGACAAAAAAAAAGATAGATCTAGCCTCAAAAAGGCTAAACTCGTAACATTGATAATAACGAATTATGCGCATATTATGCGAAAGCATTCGACGACAGAATATTAAGGTTGTGCCCATCTTTTACCTCCAATCGGTTCTCAGTAAATTTTACAGAATGCGACGTCACAGTAATTCCAAGATTTAAATTACACATTCATTATTCCGCATTGATTATATTTTTCTTTTCAATTTGTTCGCCATTTTGTCATCTTCTGTCACAGATGAACTATTGTGACGTCACATCTAGAAACATTTTATCTGATGGGCTCAATCTCTTTTTTATTATTGTTGGCAAAAGCACATGCATATGCAAAGGTTGCTCTTTGCATATGCGGCGCATGGTAGTGTTTTTGCTTTTTTCTTAGCCCGCATTTAGACACAAACACATTTGCATCAAAAACATTTTCAATTCACTTTTGATGTTTCGTTCGAGTTTACACAGGCAAAAGTGTTTCTCGGCGACATGTCAACTTCGTATGTTTTCTTAATGTGTGACATTACGAACAGTGTTCGGGCTGTAAAAAATTTTTAGAGGTAAATATGGTAGATTTTAAAATTTAGTGGTAAATTTTTATGAAGTAAAAGGTGATGATGTTTATAAAGTCGTTTTTTATTATTCAACAAAAAGTGTAATGTTTCACATTTACATATGTGCGTTTCATTGTTACACTTGTAAAAACATTAAAACAAGCGCTTGTCAAAATTAAATTACAAATTTTTATGGTTACAATAGAAAATAAACTTTTGGGAACATATTTATGTACCTACATAGTTAAATTAAAATATAAATTTATAGAAGCATGTAAGATACAGAAATCACTTAGTTCATATAAAAACTAAATCACACTAAATCAGTAAATGTACTAATCTATATATTGCAAGTTAAAGTTATGGGAACAAAATGTCAGTCAATCATTTTAAAATTCTTTTGGTGATTCAAATATTTTACTGTTTTACACATTAAAAAGTGATGGTTGCTTTAGAAATGAAAAAAAGTGGTAGATTTTCTACAATTGTAGGTTAGTCCGAACACTGATTACGATTGATAAGGACAAAGCGTCTCTCATATACCTGAAACGAACACTCCTCGCTCTTCCCCGTGTGTCCCCCGCTCACAAACAAAAAATGTATTTTATGCAAATGTTTTTGTATCTAAAATAGGACTAATATATATTAAATTGAAGTGCGTGAACTGAAATTTTACACAAACTTTTCAGATTCGAGTATCCTTTAACTACTTACGAAATATTTACGTTGAAAGACTGTTAAGATTTTAAAATGAGGAAAACATTGCTACGCTCTGTTTTTATAAGTTATCTATTTTCATGCTGAGCAAAGCATTGCTATTTTCATTTTGAAGTAGTATTAAAACTACTCTAAATGTTTATGCTGGAATGACTTCGCACTATTTCTGACTATTCATACAAGGTGGTTGTTTCGAGGAAGAGCTGATTTGCTCCACCTATTTGCAAAAATGAAAATTATAAACTCTTAAAGAAGTTTATAAACTTTATTGATTCGTGGTCGCAGTAGAAGTGAAGTTAACAGTTGTAGAATATTAAAGTTAGGCTATGTTTATGATTACATGTACATAAGAATGAGATAATGAAAGAAAAAGATAAAATTTTAGTCAACTGCAATGAGAGAGTTTTCAGTTGCATGTATGATCACTAAATTCAGAGAGGATAAGATAATTACAGTTTCGTTTATGATCTCGAGATTTAGTACATTCCAATAGAAGATGATAGTTTATTATATGATCATGAAAGTTAGCTCTGCGAGTCCCGAAATAGAAATAGTGCTGCTAGTCCCGATATAAAATTAGTGCTGCTGCGAACAGTGGTGTTAATAGCTGATTTGGCGCTTTTAGAAAGTTTTACTTCTATAACGTGCTGCACGCGCAAATATTTTGCTGAACTCATGTCGCCACAACATTCCAAATTTATGGCGTAGCTTCATACTGAAACTGGCACTTTGTGAATAAAGGCAGATGCGAGTGTGAAATTTACTTGAGTGAAAATTAAAGGAAAATGTAAGTACTCGTACAACTTTGACGGTAAAAATGGAAATAATATTTTATTAACTTGCGTGTATTTCAGTAAATTCCATAATTAGCAGAGGCACTATATCAAACAACCAAAAGGAGTACTCCAACAACTAAAATATATAAATTAAAATATTATTATGAATATACAATATATATATATATATATATATATATATATATATATATATATATATATATATATATATATATATATATATATATATATATATATATATATATATATATGTATATATATATATATATATATATATATATATATACATATATATATATATATATATATATATCTATATATATATATATATATATATATATATATATAAGAATGATTGACTGACATTTTGTTCCCATAACTTTAACTTGCAATATATAGATTAGTACATTTACTGATTTAGTGTGATTTAGTTTTTATATGAACTAAGTGATTTCTGTATCTTACATGCTTCTATAAATTTATATTTTAATTTAACTATGTAGGTACATAAATATGTTCCCAAAAGTTTATTTTCTATTGTAACCATAAAAATTTGTAATTTAATTTTGACAAGCGCTTGTTTTAATGTTTTTACAAGTGTAACAATGAAACGCACATATGTAAATGTGAAACATTACACTTTTTGTTGAATAATAAAAAACGACTTTATAAACATCATCACCTTTTACTTCATAAAAATTTACCACTAAATTTTAAAATCTACCATATTTACCTCTAAAAATTTTTTACAGCCCGAACACTGTTCGTAATGTCACACATTAAGAAAACATACGAAGTTGACATGTCGCCGAGAAACACTTTTGCCTGTGTAAACTCGAACGAAACATCAAAAGTGAATTGAAAATGTTTTTGATGCAAATGTGTTTGTGTCTAAATGCGGGCTAAGAAAAAAGCAAAAACACTACCATGCGCCGCATATGCAAAGAGCAACCTTTGCATATGCATGTGCTTTTGCCAACAATAATAAAAAAGAGATTGAGCCCATCAGATAAAATGTTTCTAGATGTGATGTCACAATAGTTCATCTGTGACAGAAGATGACAAAATGGCGAACAAATTGAAAAGAAAAATATAATCAATGCGGAATAATGAATGTGTAATTTAAATCTTGGAATTACTGTGACGTCGCATTCTGTAAAATTTACTGAGAACCGATTGGAGGTAAAAGATGGGCACAACCTTAATATTCTGTCGTCGAATGCTTTCTCATAATATGCGCATAATTCGTTATTATGAATGTTACGAGTTTAGCCTTTTTGGCTATTTAGGAATTAGCTTCTTTTATTTTCCACAGCCCTCTCTTTTTTTTAAACTATTTTTTTTAAGGATCATTCTCCGTACATACAATGCAAAATATTGTATAAATTCAGTGCAACGCTGTGTTACAAAGCGAAGAGATTTTTTTATGAGAATTACCATCTAGCAGCATCACGTTTGATTCAATATATGTGGCGCCAATATCATTCTTTTCTGTTTAATAGTCAGCTGTGTTGCGCGGAATATTTGTTTCTATTACAGGATATATAAGCAAAAAGTTGAAGTACTTTGGCTTACTGAAAAAGTTTCGAGAGAGCAACCTACACTTTGGCCTTATTGCGCATTCGACACGGCTACAGCACCTTTTAACACGGGAAGACAGCCGATCTCATACAGAAGTAAGACTTTCGTGATATATATTTAAACAATAGTTCGTCCAATTCATCTGATAAAGAGGAAAAAGTTACATGTCAGATATAGTCCATTACGGAATAATATAATTTTGAATTTTTCGGCAAAAAGCTGTTTTTGTAGAATGTTGAAATAGTTTGCCGCTGTCCTCTTCTAAATTCACATGTTATTTAGTTATTAAAACGAATGGGCCTGATTTAATGTTTGTAATACAATAATATATATTAATTAATTGTTTTATGAAATTATATTCTCATATATTTGTACCTATTCTATCCTTCATTGAGAAGGTAGAGGAGATTCTAGTGTAGTAAACGGGATTGGTACCAAAGATCTCGTTTGGTCGCAGTGCCCATAACACTTGTGGCTGGCCCCCAGAGGTATTAGCTATAGGGTTCATATCCTCTAACAGACCTTGGTCTGGTTTCGCGTGGTCCACTTGATGAACACGGATTATGTCCTTGTTCTAACGTCACGCTCTCTTTTGATTGATTGATTGATATATTTATACCTAATGTATGGTTCAATTGTTGAACATATTTGCATATACAGTGAGCGACAAAAGTCTACGTACGGCGACCATTTCTGCTTTCTGACATGTCCAAAAGCATAATGAAAAGAAGTAATGATGCAATTTTGTTTTAAATATGTTGTTATTATTACATAGCAAAAATTATCTGATTTCATTAAAAACTTAACAAGTTATTAACATAAAACGAAAAAATTTCAATGACAAAAGTCTACGTACGATTTGAAAATCAAAAGGAAATACTTTGATAAGGCACTAAAAGTTAAAATAAGTCGTCGTTTAATATTTGGTTGAGCATCTATAACTGCTTGCAAACGTCGGGGCATTGAAACGACTAAATTTTCGATTTCAAGGGCCGTTATTTGTTGCCATTCCTGTTGCAGCGTCTCTTTTAGTACTAGGGCATTAGTAATGTGATGTTTCCGTATCTTCCGCTCCAAAAGCTCCCAAACGTGTTCAATAATATTTAAGTCTGGGCTTTGAGGAGGTGAATACAGTTGTCGTGGAGCGTAGTAAAGCAGCCAGTCCCTCACGATGTGGGCGGTATGTTTTAGATCGCTATCCAGTTGGAAGATCCAACTCTCACCAAGGCATAGTTTATCAACCGATGCTTTTAAGTTTTGTTTCAAAATAGATTTATATTGAAAGCGATCCATGTTACCCTCCACAAATACCAAATTTCCAACTCCAGATGCAGCGACAGCGCCCCAAACCATTACACTCCCACCGCCATGCTTCACCGTAGGAACTAAGTGTTTCGGGTTCATTGCGGTATTTGGTTTTATCCAAATTTTGGCTCTACCGTCACTTCCAAATAAATTGTATTTTGACTCATCTGTAAATAATACTCGTTTCCAGAAATCAATTCCCTTGTCTAAATGCTTTTGCGCGAATTCCAAACGAAGTTTGCGATATTTTTCACTTATATACGGTTTCCTACGCGGAGTTCTGCTGTGAAACCCATTATTATTCAAGGCTCTTTGAACTGTTCGTGGATGCACATTTGTATTTGACCTAGTTGCTAGCTCTGCGGCCAACTTAGTGCCTGCCACTTTCGGATTTTGATCCACTTCGACTCAGCTTCTTTGGGCGACCACTACGCGGTTTATTTTCAAGACTATTCGTTTTTTTGTAGTTATTGAATATTGTTTGAACTGTTGATTTTGTTAAATTTAATAAGCTTGATATTTCACCTTACGATTTGTTTTCATTTCTATACTTTACTACTAAGTTTCGCAAATCAATTGATATTTCTTTACGGGAAGCCATTGTCACAACCACGAACTTCTGGAAACAGCCAAAATACAACTAAATGCAATCCAAGTATGTCTATTACCAAGCAAAACAGCAAAATGTAACTAGCGGTACTTTCCCGTTATTGCGCCGCAACACACAACAAAAAAAAAGCGTGGAATGCGCGCCGTATGTAGACTTTTGTCATTGAATTTTTTTCGTTTTATGTTAATAACTTGTTAAGTTTTTAATGAAATAAGATAATTTTTGCTATGTAATGATAAAAACATATTTAAAACAAAATTGCATCATTACTTCTTTTCATTATGCTTTTGGACATGTCAGATAGCCGAAATGGTCGCCGTATGTAGACTTTTGTCGCTCACTGTATGTTAAAAATAAAATAAAACTGTTTATGAAATGTTGAAAAGGCAGTCCTTTTTAACCATTTAGCTTATATCGCGTTTTTATTTTTGAAGTCCTGGCAACACTGTCTCCCATGTAGATGCGAGTACGTAATAACACGAAAAGTATAACATTTTCAGTTTGTGTCTGACTGTGAGGCATGGCTGACTGCTTACTCGCAATTATAGTTATTATTCGCTGGTTGCTCTCTCTCAAAACACACACACTATCTATTGTCATGAACCCTATTGCTTTGTATCGTTGTGCATATATTGATTTTTTTCTCATTCTCCCTTTCTCTATGCTATATATTCCTACTAGTTCTACTCATGGAACGAAATTTGCTTTAAAAAGCCAACACCGACCAAAAAGCGACACCGCCGCCTAAGAAGTTTTACTTCAAAAATCAAAACTACGCATTACACCTTTTGCAGACATGCTAATGTACGCGGTAATGAGTTGTAGTAAATATTTTAATTTGTTACATTCCTTTTGTGCTACTTTTGCTAGGCATTACTTCATTAGTATGTAATCGATTACCTAGAATCCCACTGGGTAGTTCTCTCGTTTTTTGCTTCATCCAATATTTTTATATTCTATGAATTTACATTTAGGTTATTCATAAGATTCCATAAAGTTATGCGTGTGTGTCAGTTGAACGAAATTATCAAACATGTGAACCTCATAACATCGCCGACGTAATGACACCTTATGAATACCCTAACTATGTCCCCGTGGTGTCATATGCTGTGGTTGTCGTCTTCTTATTTCTTATGTTCTCTTAGTATTCTGTTATCCTTACTTTTATTGTTCGCATTGTTGTTTCTATATATACTTGATTACGCTATTCTGCTTTGTTGTTGTTGCTTGTCGATTGTTGTTTTTGTAACACTTAAGAATCGCCGATGTTGATTTTGTTGTTGTATATGTGGTATAGTTTTTGAAGTAAAACTTCTTAGGCGGCGGTGTCGCAAGTGGAGTTTGAAATTTTTAAAGCTGTTTTCGTTACATGAGTAGGAAGGAATATATAGCTTAGAGAAAGCGAGAACGAAAAAGAAATCAACATATGCACAGCGATACAAAGCAATAGATAATGATTCAATGGTTCATGGCAATAGATAGTGTGTGTGTGTGTTGAGAGAGAGAGAGAGAGAGAGAGAGAGAGCAATCATCGAATAATATACGAATAATGACGATTAATTCGAGAGTATAAAATACGTATGCACAAAGATATAAAAGCGATAAAGTGTACATGCGCATGTTCAAACAGCAGTCACGCATGCCTCACAGTCAGACACATACTGCAAATGATATTGTTTTCATGTTATTACGTACTTTCATAAAACTACGAATTAATATATATTATTACAAACAGTAAATCAAGCGCTTTCGTTTAACAACGAAATAACATATGAATTTCGAAGAGGACAGCGGCAAACTACTTCAACATTCTACAAAAACAGCCTATGGCCGAAAAATTCAAAATTATATTATTCCATAGTGAACTATATCTAAGATGTAACTATTTCCTCTTCATCAGATGAATTGGATGAACTACTGCTTAAACAAATATCACGATGGTCTAACATCCTTATGAGCTAGGCTGCATTAAAAGGTACTGTAGCCGTGTCGAATGCGCAATAAAGTCAATGTTTTGGTTCCGATTTCAATCAATCAAGAGCGTGACGTTCGAACAAGGACATAATACTTGTTCATCAAGTGGACCACGCGAAACCAGACCTAGGTTTGTTAGAGGATATGAGCCCTATAGCTGATACCTCTGGGAGCCAACCACGAGTGTTACGGGCACTGCGACCAAACGAGATCTTTTGTACGCAAACTCGTCTACGACACTAGAATCTCCTCTACCTTTTTAATGAAGGATAGAATTGATCTTGTCGAACTTTTGATGGTTGAAGCTGGTGTTGGGAAACTCAGCTGAAAGTGTTGGAGGTGAATTCTGGCCACGGCCGAACATTCGGAAAGTATGTGGATTGATGTTTCATCCTTTTCCAAACAGAGTCTACACTCCGTTTCAGAAGATAGTGCCATTTGTCGTGGTAATGTTTTTCTATCATAGCTTTGGCCGATGCCCGCAGAAATGTTCCGGGCCCGTCAGTGGAGAAGACGAGCCAACTCTCTCTAGTTCGTCCGCCACTTCATTGTCCTCAATTCCTTTGTGCCCCGGCACCCAATTTAATGTGACCTTGTTTCGTATAGATAGTTTTTGGAGGATAAGGAAGCATTCAGTGACTAGTTTTGAGGAGAACTCCCATGAGGAGAGAGATTTTACCCCCAAAGGAGGGCGCACTTAGGCCAAATAATTGGCCCATTGTGTCACTATGCATCACTGATGCTTACTATCCTGTCTCCTCTGTTAAGCGGAACCATTGGGATTTCCTAATGAATAGAGCAATGTCCCTGACATCCATGGGTGCAAGCTGAGTGGTACCTGTAAAAACGGCACTCCCCAGTAGAGTGTGCCTTCTGCGTACCAAGGCGGGGCATCTACAGAGGAAGAGGTGAACACTTTCCTCCTTTTCCTCATCCTGGCAGCTGCGACAAAAATCGTTGGCCGGTAATCCGAGCCTTGCAGCATGCCTACCCACAAGCCAGTAGCCCGTGAGTACGGCGACTACATTACTGATGGTTTTCCTACGCATTGACAACAGTGAACGAGTTCGTCTATTGTCAAGAGTTGGCCAGATTTTCCTAGTGGTAGCACAAGAGCTCTCATCCCGCCATCTTCTGTTGGCTATGGTAAGGTAATCTTGTGTGATAAGAAGCTTGCATGTTGCAAGCGGAATTCCGGCTTGATGAGATGGATAGATCTCTGGTAACCTAGTGCCCGATCTTGCCAATTCATCTGCCTCACAGTTCCCTGGAATGTCCCTATGCCCCGGTACCCATACAATGTGTACATTGTAGTGCTCCGCTAGCTCGTTAAGATCTGAGCGGCATTTAAGGTCAAGCGCCGATTTGGCGAACGTTCCTGCGAGAGATTTAATGGCGGCTTGACTGTCGGTGTAGATATAAACATTTTTGAAAGATATTATATTACAGCGAAGCCACGCTGCCGCCTCCTTTATAGCCATAATCTCAACCTGAAAAACACTGCACAAGTCGGGTAATCGGAACTTGAGTTTAACGCGTAGGGAATCAGAAAAAACGCCACCTCGTACCCTACCCTCTAATTTGAAACCATTTGTGTACAATTGTACCGATTGAACTCCAGTTTCGGTGACAATACCCCTATTCCATTCTTCCCTTGAGGGTATATGGGTAGAGAATCTATTGTCAAAGCATGGTATGGGGATGGTATAGTCGATGGCATTCGGAATTTTAGTGCACTCCCCCAGGATCCCCCAGGATGCAATAGCGAGTAGAGCGCTTTTGACGGGGTGGTTCTTAGAGCGCCTGTTGTCAACACCGCAGACGTCCTTTGAACCTTGTCTATTAGCCGTCTGTGTACCTCCTTATTTAAGGATTCCCACCAGACTATCACACCGTAAAAAAGAATTGGTCTGACGACCGCAGAGTATAGCCATGATACGATTGTAGGACTCATCCCCCATCTTTTACCTATGGCTTTCTTACAGGAATAGAGTACTGCAGTTGCTTTACGAACCCTTTCCTTCGTATTTGGTTTCCAACTTAGTTTCCTATCTAAAGATAAACCCAAGTACTTCGCCTGTTCAGTTAGCTTTAGACTTGTTCTACCAATTCTAGGTATTTTATGCTTTCTAAAAATGGTATTTTATGCTTTCTAGTAAAGAGGACTAGCTCAGTTTTGGCAGTGTTGATGGTCAGACCAGAGTTTGAAGCCCATTTGGACAAGATTGATAAGGCATGGTTCATCACTTCGGTGAGTGTATTTAAACATTTTCTCGATGCCACGAGTGCCACGTCATCTGCATAAGCCATCTCTTTGCATCCCGTGGCCTGTAATGATATGAGAACTTCGTTGATGGTTAAGCTCCACAAAAGAGGCGACAGCATACCCCCTTGAGGGGTGCCCTTAATTGCAAATCTACTAATGCATGAGGTACCCAATTTTGAGTTTATCACTCTTTGTTTTAGCAACAGACTAATGAATCTAATAATAGGTTCATGTACCTTAAGCATAGCAAGAGAGTTTTCGACTGCTTCTGGGTTTATGTTATTGACAGCCCCTCAATATCTAGAAAGGTGACCAGGCTATATTCTTTGCAGTGCAAAGATATTTCGATCTTCTACATAAGTGAGTGAAGGGCTGTCTCAACGGACTTGCCTTTGTTATATGTGTGTTGCAATGAAGAGATATTCTTAGTATCTATAAAGCCCCTTAAATGCACAACAAGTAGTCTTTCAAGGGATGATAGAAGGATGATAGACTTATAGGTCTGAAATCACTTGGCTTTGAGTGGGACGTTTTTCTACCTTTAGGGATAAACACCACATGTAGGTGTATGGCATGTAGGTGACGTGCAAAAAGTTTTATGGCATGTATTTCTGTTTGGAAGACATTACCGAATATTCCGGCGCCTGTACCTTCGTCTGTCTTCGATCCGTCTGTAAACCAAACGTAGTTATGTTTGAGGGTATTAAGTTGTTATTCGTTTTCCATTCCAGTCTGTCTGGGATGATTGTGGGGGAGCGCCTGCGATAGCGTAGTTCTTGAGGCATGGAATCAGAGTTAGAACATATTTCTCTATTTCGTACATTTTTGTGGTAGATTTTAGTGAAGAAAAAGATGAAGTCGCTTTTTGTTATTCATCAAAAAGTGTAATGTTTCACATTTATTACTAATGTATAAACAAAAATATTAATTTAACGTTTCATTGTTACACATGTCAAAACATTTTAAAAATCGTTTATCAAAATAAAATCAAAGATGTATGTACTTACATTAAAGGATAAGCTTTTGGGAACATATTTATGTAAAAAAAAATATAATAATAAATATGTGGCACTTAAAACCTCGAAGGGCTCATTGGCCGAACTTCTCTTCAATTACTGTTGTGCGTGTTAAATTTTGGGCAGTATTAGAAGGGACCTACTTATTTTAGCCGGTTCCGAACGACAGAACCCTTGCGACATCACTTTTTCTGGGCTTTCTCACAGAGTTCTTTTAGAAGCTTTTCTCATGGCAAGTTGTTACTGTCGGAAGAATTGCCAATTGCTTGCAGACAGGTGGGTACCGGTGGGGGATTGAACCACGACCTACAGATCAGAAGGCCAACACACTAACCACTGAACCATGGCACCCTTACACCTATATAGTTAACTTAAAATATAAATTTATAGCAACATTTAAAATGCAGAGGTCACATACTTATATGTACTAATCTATATATTGCAAGTTAAAGTTATGGGAACAAAATGCCAGTCAATAAGTGTAAAATTCATTTGGTGGCTCAAATATTTTACTACTTTCACATATTTATTTTTATTAAAATGTGATTAGCACATTCATAATAGATCACACACACATATATATATATATATATATATATATATATATAAATATATATATATATATATATATATATATATATATATATATATATACATGTATATATATATATATATATATATATATATACATGTATATATATATATATATGTGTATATATATATGTATATATATATATATATATATATTTATATGTATATATATATATATATATATATATATATATATATATATATTTATATGTATATATATATATATATATATATATATATATATATATATATATATATATATATATATGTATATGCAGAAAAAGTGTACATACAAGAAGTAAACAATTCTTCGCTGCATCAATACCAATAAGGAAACAATTTTTCTCAAAAGAAATTATTTTTTATTTAAAAGTTACAGTATTATGTTTACTTTAAGCCCAAATACATTAAATTATAATGTACAGAAAAATTATGAGAAATAAAAGAAGTCACTTTTTCTGACCAATTAACAGGTGCTTTTGAATTCTTTTATTTTTCATAATTTTTCTGTACATTATAATTTAATGTATTTAGGCTTAAAGTGTACATAATACTCTAACATTTAAATAAAAAATAATTTCTTTTGAGGAAAATTATTTCCTTCTTGGTATTTAGAATTGTTTACTTCGTGTACGTACACTTTTTCTGCTAATTGTATATATATATGTATATGTATATACAAGTATATATATATATATATATATATATATATATATATATACATATATATATATATATATATATATATATCTACATACATACATATATATATATATATATATATATATATATATATATATATATATATATATATATATATATATATATATATATATATATATATATATATATATATATAAATACATACAGTGAGCGACACAAGTCTACATACGGCGACCATTTCGGCTATCTGACTGTCTAAAAGCATAATGAAAAGAAGTAATGATGCAATTTTGTTTTAAATATGTTTTTATCATTACATAGCAAAAATTATCTTATTTCATTAAAAACTTAACAAGTTATTAACATAAAACGAAAAAAATTCAATGACAAAAGTCTACATACGGCGCGCATTCCACGCTTCTTTTTTGTTGTGTGTTGCGGCGCAATAACGGGAAAGTACCGCTAGTTACATTTTGCTGTTTTGCTTGGTAATAGACATACTTGGATTGCATTTAGTTGTATTTTGGCTGTTTCCAGAAGTTCGTGGTTGTGACAATGGCTTCCCGTAAAGAAATATCAATTGATTTGCGAAACTTAGTAGTAAAGTATAGAAATGAAAACAAATCGTAAGGTGAAATATCAAGCTTATTAAATTTAACAAAATCAACAGTTCAAACAATATTCAATAACTACAAAAAAACGAATAGTCTTGAAAATAAACCGCGTAGTGGTCGCCCAAAGAAGCTGAGTCGTAGAGATGTATCGTTCATTTTGAAAGAAGTGGATCAAAATCCGAAAGTGGCAGGCACTAAGTTGGCCGCAGAGCTAGCAACTAGGTCAAATACAAATGTGCATCCACGAACAGTTCAAAGAGCCTTGAATAATAATGGGTTTCACAGCAGAACTCCGCGTAGGAAACCGTATATAAGTGAAAAATATCGCAAACTTCGTTTGGAATTCGCGCAAAAGCATTTAGACAAGGGAATTGATTTCTGGAAACGAGTATTATTTACAGATGAGTCAAAATACAATTTATTTGGAAGTGACGGTAGAGCCAAAATTTGGAGAAAACCAAATACCGCAATGAACCCGAAACACTTAGTTCCTACGGTGAAGCATGGCGGTGGGAGTGTAATGGTTTGGGGCGCTGTCGGATGGAAGAGGCCTTAAACATCAACAGGGAAACTGTCCGACTCATTCTTCAGGAGGATTTGGGCGAAACAAAGGTCTGCGCGAGATTTGTTCCACACACATTGACCGAGGACCAAAAATTAATGAAAGTCAGTCATTCTAGAGACATGATTGCAGCTGCAGAAAATTATCTAAACTTCCTGAAAACAATTGTTACGGGTGATGAAACATGGTGTTTTCAATACCATCCAGAAATCAAGCATCAAAGTGTGGAATGGAAATCAAAAAACTCACCACAATCCAAAAAAACACGAAAAGTTCCATCAAAAATCAAAACAATTCTCATCACATTCTTCGATAGCAAAGGAATTATCGACAAAGAATTTGTTCCAACTGGTCCAACAGTTACTTCCGCATATTACCTCGAAGTTTTGAAGCGTTTGATGTCCAGAATCCGTCGTGTTCGACCAGAATACCGCGATCCAAAAACTTGGTCTCTGTTGCACGATAATGCACCGAGTCACACAGCACTCATTGTTCGTCAATTTTTGGCTCGGAATCAGGTCTGTGTGTTGAATTACCCGCCGTATTCACCCGCACCTGTGGGTGCCGTAGCTCAGTGGTTAGTGTTCGCCTTCTGATCTGTACGTCGTGGTTCAATCCCCGGCTGATGCATAACAAATTTTATATCGATAAGATTTTTCTTTCGAATGGTACCCACCTGTCGGCAAGCAATTGGCAGTTCTTCCGACAGTAGCAACTTGCCATGAAAAAGCTTCTAAAAGAACTCTGTGACAAAGCTCGGAAAAAGTGATGTCACAAGTGTTCTGCCGTTCGGAACCGGCTAAAATAAGTAGGTCCCTTCTAATATTGTCCAAATTTAAGACGCACAACAGTAATGGAAGAGAAGCTCGGCCAATGAGCCTTTTGGGGCTTTAAGTGCCACATATTTATTTCCTTTTATTTTTATTCACCTGATTTGGCACCGTGCGACTTCTTTTTGTTCCCAAAACTGAAATTGAAGTTTAAAGGATGCTTTTTTGATGACATTCAGACCATACAACGGGCTTCGACGAGGGTACTGCAGGCAATTCCGAAAAATGAGCTGGAACACGCGTTTGAACCACTATTAAATCGATGTAACAAGTGTATTGAATCAGTAGGAGAAGATTTCGAATAAATATACCGAAAAATTTACAGATATCGTGTTTTAATAGTGTCTTCTAGAGGCAGTCTTAATACATAATTGTCGCACTTTGTATAATACTGCACCAGTCTCCTCTGCTCTTCGCTTGCTGGCGCCATTTGGATATTCCAAGCGCCGCCAGGGTAACTAACACTTGGTTCTTCTTACGGAGGTTTGGTCTTTCTCTTCTTCTGCATCCTCCAGCGTGTGCCGAATTAAATAACCTCTTCGCTGGAGTGTCTTCTTCCATTCGTTCGACATTATCTATCCAGCCCAGCTGCTGGATTTTGAGTCGCCTGACTATGTCAATGTCAGCGTACAGCTAATACGACACATCGTTGTACCTTATTCGATACGTGCCATCAACGCAAATAGGTCCGAAACTCCTGCGCAGAAATTTACTCTCGAAAACTCCAAGCATAATCTTATCTTTGGTAGAAATTTTCCAGTCTTCTGCGCCATATATAAGGACAGGAATAATGTGGGACTTGTAGAGTGTGATTTTCGATCTTCGAGAGAGGGTTCGACTACTCAATTGCTTACTCAGCCCAAAGAAACACTTATATATATATATATATGTATATATATATATATATATATATATGTATATATATATATATATATATATATATATGTATATATATATATATATATATATGTATATATATATATATATATATATATATATATATATATATATATATATATATATATATATATATAGGAAGCTACAAGTCCCTTAATAAATCTAAATATGAAAATGCTGCAATTTTGATGAAATACATTGAGGAATTACCCGATGTGCCATCGCATTATATTCGTAATGAAAGCAATAAGTTATATCTCCCAACATATTTTTCACTATCTTTGAGAGTTTTCAGAAATATGTTCATGAATGATTTTCATTTAGGTTGCTGTTTGCCATAAAAGAGTAGATGTACAAAACGCAATCAAGGTAAACGTTTACAGAGCAGTTACATAGCAACAGAAGAATTTAGATCTTATTTAGTTTATAGGTAAAGATCAGACTAAGGAAAATTCAGAGTGTGTAAAATTTGTTTATGGGGGCTTAGGTAATTCGTGATTAGAGCTCGATATATTCCGAGGTTAAGAACAAGCTCACCCAAATCGTTACAGGCACAAAGAACTCCATCACTTTCTTACAAATCCAGAGTCACATTATCAACCGTATTTATGAAAACATAGACAAACAACAACAAAATAATGTTTTTTACGAAAATAAATGCATCGACAAGAAACAGAATCATGTAATCAAGTATAACATATATAGGAACAACAACATTCAACATTCTGACAGTCATATTTCCATTGATGGCAATGATTTTCTCACCGTTTCAACCAATATATCATGATTTTTAGCTTCTGGACCATAATAATTTAAATTTTCACTACAATTTTTCAAATGCCTAAGCCACGCATAAACTCACGATTTTAACATACGATACTTTTGTAGGTTTTAGGAAATATTTTTCCAAGTTTAAAACAATTTTTAACCCGATTTTAACCCGTTCGAAAAGTGGAGGATGTACATTTTTTAATGCTTTTCATTTAGAATAGCGCTACAGATTCTATGATATAAATTAATTCCATTTCTGTATGTTGTTTTGCTTGTTCAGTACGTAACATTTAGCAAATTAATGCAGCTACAATAGTAATGCTCCTGAAACATTGTCTTTTGTATCTTATAAGTTTTTGTCGTTTGTTATCATTGCATATTATCCGTTATTATTTCGCAGTCACTCGAAAAGAGCAAATTTAAAGTCAGTATTGGATTCAGTATACCCAAATTATTCTAGAGTTTCTGTCTATACTTTTTAGTTTTATTGTTGCTGTAGTTGCGACGAAAAATAGTTGTTTCTATTACAATAATTTGGGAACAGCGTTTTTTCTTTATTCGTTAGATACGCAGATGATGAAGGCTTTAAAAATTGTCTTTGATTTTTCTTCTAGCTGTTTTCATTTCTATTCTTTACAATTCTCTTTTCAATTCTAATACCGATTGCTTAGCACAAGTAGCACATTTTGTCCTTTTCCCATTACTGGTGTTAATGTTGCTTCCTAGATATACAAAGTTCTTCACTACTTCAAAAGCTATATCGTGTTTTCCAAGATGCCAGGACTCTTTGTTTATTCATGCTAGGTACTTTGTCTTGCCCTCACTCACCGTAAGACCTATTCGACGGGACTCTCTTTTCAACGCTGAGAATGCTAGACTGACTGCTCGCGTATTCGTGCCATTATGTCTATTTCGTAACACTAAGCTAACACTTTTGTTGATGATTGTGCCATTATATCATAAATCAGCAGCTTGCAATAATCTCTCTATAATACAATTAAAAAAGTCAGTCGATAATGAATCAAATTGTCTGAAATCCCGTTTAGGCGGGAGTTAGCTAATGTCATCTGCAAAGTTGAATAAGTTTTGCAAGAATATACAATATATCGAACTCAGATATTGTTGTATAGATGTAATCCTTTAACGGACTTTCAAAGGCTACTGTATACTTAATCAACAAACAGGTCATCCACGAGAGGGGTAGTCCTTATTCGAGCATATACAAATTTTTCGCCACTCACTACAGCGAAATATTTTCCTCAATACACCGTAAAGTTATTCTCAAAACAATACTCAGTATGCGTATTAAAAAAAAATTATTAAAACTGTTCGAAAATAGCAGGTGTATGTGTA
>OY978530.1:11203871-11305908 GCA_963854835.1 Megamerina dolium
AATTGCCAATAGCTTGGAGACAGGGGGTTTCGTTCGAAAGAAATATCTTTTCGATATTAAATTTATGCTTCAGCAGGGGATTGCACCCACGACCTACAGATCAGAAAGCCAAGCCACTAACTACTGACCCACGGCATCCATCAATAAAGACTTTAGTTAGTATTTTTATTATTTATGGGCTGTGTTACACTGCGACCCTCGGTCTGATATGCACCTTGTTTTGGACTTAGAGTATGCTCCTAATTCTAGCATCCATACGGAAGTTTAACATAGATCCTACCTTATTGGATTTCAACAGATTTTCGGCTATTAAAGATTCCCAGTTTCGTTAGGTGATAATTCAGCCTACAGTGTCCTGTGTGTATGCTCATAATGATCATAGATTATTCTTATTAGGTTAATATATTCTTCGAATCGTTTTAGGTTGTAGGTTCCTAAAAGGGACTTGCAATGGGACAAACCTGGTACGTTTTCCCAGTATGATTTTCTTTCTGATTCTTATACCTTCTTAAAGAGTACGGACAAGGCTCCCAGACCACACAAAGGCTCTGAGCCTACAAAGGGTGTTACCGCACCATTCCTGGCGAGCTTATCTGCCAACTAGTTCCCTCGAACTCCTATATGTCCCGGACCCAAAGGTCCCACTTCTGATTACATTCACCAAGTTTATTAAGCTTGTCAAAACAACCCAACAACAGTTTTGATTTAACCTGGTTGGAGTAGCGTGCCTTTACAGCTGCCTGGCAGTCTGCTATTGCACCGTTCCATTCCAATATTCACGAAAGAAGTTGAAGTAGGCACACCTGTCAATCGCGCATACTTTCGATTGAAAGACAGTAGTATTATTTCCTAAAGGTTCCGAGTATTTCAGCCCCGGGCCTACAACTCCTGTTCCTGTTCAATTTTTCAGTCCATTTGTCCATCCGTCGGTGAACCATGTCATGTTCCAGTATATCCTGTATATTTTGGATGTACCTTCGCATTTGTTCTGATTACTGAGTTCAATTTTTAATCTCTTACTAAAGCTAAACTCCGGATACATTGAGTCCTTCGGCATTGCGACTTCAGGATATTATGTTGCTAGAATATCATACTTCTAGCCTTCTTCGCTTGGGATTGGATGTATATGTGAAGAGGTGTAACTTCCAAGGCAACTTCCAATGGTCCTATTGGATATGTGCGCATAGCTACTGTTATACATATACATGCTAGTCTACTATGGATTTACAAGTCATAAACTTTCTAATGGTATTTTTCGCAACCTTTTCTATATGTGTCTACCATCGTTAACGCTGGTCTAATACTACGCCCAGCCATTTTACTTTATTCTGTAATACTATATCTATTCCGTCTAAACTGGTAGATTTTAGATTCCTATGTTTATACATTCTAGTTAATGGATTGTGGATTTACTGAGTTAATACTCAACCCCACTTTGCTGCACCATCTTTTTGTTAGTTGTAGCCCTAGAAAATTTCTTTCACGTAGAGTATTTTCGAACTTTTCTTTACATATTATGACTATATCGTCAACATAACCCTGAAATTGTAACCCAGAGTTTTCTAATTCTACAAGTAATTCGACCACTACTATACTCCACATTAGCGGTTATAACACTGTTCCTTGTGAACATCCTCTTGAGGTGTTTGCTATTATGCTTCCTCTACTAGTTAGTATTCATAGACCGGCCTGTACGCAAGCTGACACACATGAAACGGAGAATTTACTAGAATAGTTATTCTTATGTAGTTGTCTACAGCTTTCTCTAATACTTTCAGCATGAAATATGTTAGGCAAACTGGCCTGATGAATTTCGGAGGAAGAAGGTATTTTTTGGCGACTTTCGGTATAAAGACCACCTTCTCCAAATCTTTGATATATACTTGGTATATAATTCAAATCTATTACTTAGAATAAAGTTAAGAATGTACTCACCCTGAGTATTAATGGTATCTTCTTCCGTTCACAATAATCCACCACTCTTTGCATTGCCTCGGGTGGTGCCTGTAAGCCCTCCCCTACTAAATAGGACGTCACTACTACTATTTCTTTTGCAAATCCGTTTATGTCTACCGGGATCTGCACTGCTACTAGGACCCTGTAGAAAAACTCTGTAAGACAAAGGCAGTTCATGTTATTATTAGTAAGTATCAAACAGGTTCTTAGGTTATAACATCGTATGTCCGATATTACCTGTTTGTTTTTATCCGCCAATTCTCTTATTTGGCCCTTGAATATCCAGGTTTTTTGAACCAGTACTATAACCAGTTTAGACCTGAGCGTTGCACTCGCAATTACCGCCGAAGCAGCCTTTGCGTGATGGATCTTAATTTGAGAAACTCTAGTGCTGTATATACTATTATTACTGACTCATATCGATACATCCACTATCAAAGAGACTCTATACCAGTCATCTCCCGGCCTCAGGTTTACTATAGTCAAGTCGAGCTCGCCAAGCTCTTCATTTTCGTGAGGTAATCGGTTGACTTCCTCGACCTTCTCATCCCTGGAGACCTCTTCTTCTATTTTTCCAGCTACATCCTCAGGTAGAGTGTCTCCTGGCGTAGCCACTTTCTCATCCATTGCCCTCTTCTTCTTATGAACACGTTCTGAGGTGCAATTAAACCTGTAATTTAATTCATAGTTGCTGAGTTTGATTGCATTTTTCAGGTCATTGCTACTAAAGGCTCTCCACAAATGAGTATGAAAGTCCTCTGTTAAAATATCGTCATAGAAATGACGTATTTAATATTAAATTAAATAAATTATCATTTCTTTTGCGAAATAACTTTATCCTCATTTTAAATGACTAACAGTTTCAACAGTTTTTCAGTTTTTACCCCTGTTGTTCTTTGAAGGTATACCGTCACCATGTCTGCTGCAGGGATATCATCATCCTTGCACCCTGATAACGTCGGAACTTTTCCACTGAGCCACTCAGCTAATTCTTTTTATGTTCCACAGACTACCAGTATTAGTCCTATTCGAAAGTAGATACCATCAAATCTTAACTTCTACTTCGACTACATCTTCTCCACTAGGAGTTCCTCAATCTTCCCCTATTCTTCACGCGTGAGTATTTGCTCAGGGTAAAGCTTCGCCAGCTAGTCCAATGCCTTTAGTGACGTTAGCATAGCTAACTCCAGGCCTCCTGATTGTACCCATAGACGTTGTATGTTTAGCCCTACCGTGAAGTTTTGTCTTCTTAGCATAGTTGACGTCTGGTGGGCTGATGGTATCTGCACCCCTTTTCTTCACTTAAGGAGTATTATTTGGAGCCTCATCTCGCACTTTCTTTAACGCGTCTTCTGGGGTTAAGGCTTCTTTGAGATAGCTTAGATACCACTTACTGACTACGCCACTCAGACCTGTCAGTTTCTTGGCTTCTCCAAAAGTGAGAGTTTCGCCGGAAACCCATTCATCGAGGCAGTGGAACGGTCTTCTTGACTGCCAAAGCAGCTCTAGAGCACAATTGCTTACGACTTTCCTTCCGTATTTGTTCTACTGTGCTGTCAGTCTGTTTCGCCGTAGGTGGTGGTTTATTCCCTTTGGATACAGAAGTATCCTTAAACTATACCAACCCTAGGTTTTCTTGCCGTAACCCAGTCATATTAAATGTCCTTGGTACACAGTCTAATATATTGGCTTTGGCACCTTTACCATTCGTCCGTTATTCTGTCCTTCTTGACGTTAGTACAATACCTTGCTTTCAGCTTCTTGGATATTGGTCTCCATCACCTTAAGTTGTGATGCAGTATGCGATCCCGTTAGTTTTTTTACCTTGCTTATATTTTTATTGGATTGGGAGAAGTTTGTAACGACCACCCAATCCTGTATCTCTCTTCGTCTGACATCTCCAGGCTGAAAAATCCAACATGGGAATCCCTTCTGAAATGTCCAAACCCAAGCCCAAGCCTACGTCTAAGTATTTCGTTGGCACAGCTCAGCCCTTCCCAGATGCACGCAAACGCAAACACCACACCAAGGTTTAGGTACGATGAAGAGATAGAGTTTAGTTTCTCAACACTAATCTTTTTATTTCGATCGTGGGTTCGTTTAGATTCGTTGTTATAAAATTGATTGGATCCAAAATCTTATATTATTACATAAAACTCTTTGCCTCTTGTTTTTTTTAATAATATTTAATCTAACAGAGTAGAATTTGCGAGAAACCCAGTAGCTATACATTTTTTAAAGCGGCTGTTGGTTTACTTTAAAAAAATAAACTCTTATAGGTTACTTATAGTAGACTTGTCTTTCCAAAGCCGGTGTTGGAGCAACGACATAATTGATTGATTAAGTGGACTGAACGATCTGTTTCATAACTAAATATCTCTTTCACAACATAATAGTACCAGATTTCAGCTCCTCAACATCCACAAAGCGAACGAAAAACCAAATTGAGCACGTGATATCGACGGAAGGCATGTTTCCCGATTATTGTAGGCTCAGTGTTCTCTGTCCCGTACATAAGAAAGGAGCCCCGCAATTTGCGCCAACTACCGTAGAATAAGTCTTATTAGCATCGCATACAAGGTTTTATCGAGCGTACTATGTGAAAGATTGCAGAATATGTTTAACAACCTGATTGGACCGTAACAGTGTGGCATTAGACCTGTTAAATCCACCATCGACCAGATTTTCACACTGCGCCAAATCCTCGAGAAAACCTACGCCAGTTAGGAATTCCAAGCGCTGAAAAGTTCTCCAGTACTTGGTTTTTCACCGTAGGTTAGGTCTAACTTTAAGGCGTAGACCATCAGCGGGTTACGAATATAATACCTCTATAATATAATACCTTACCTCTTTATGTATTACAACACAATCCTCTTTCAAAGTCATGTCAATGGAAGCTATCAGTTCTGAACGAGCTGATACTGTTACGTTGCGAACTTCTTCCTCTACTGTCAATTTTAATGTATATATTTCATAATCTATCTAACAATTGTATTACTTAAAAAAATCTCGAACTAAAATCCTATCTACACTTAAATTTATTATTTTATCATTAATATGAAATTAATGCTCCACTCTCTATTTACCAACAGCAATTTCAGCCCTTTTGTACCTAGTGAACTTATACATTCTGTCAAATAAGTACCCAGAAATTCTCATTTTTAATTTTCCTTCTGAGAATATTTCAAAAAAATTTTTTCCCCAGGTTGGCACAACTGTCAGCCACTATTCTGTGAATTTTTATTGCTATGTGTCATTTAGTTTGGTTACGGCGTCATTAGGAACAAGTTAACCTTTTGTGTGCGTTGCAATTTTTACTATGGATAAAAATATCGAACAAAGAGTTTGTGTGAAATTTTGTGTTTCAAACGAAATTTCTTGTGCCACAACGTTGGAAATGTTGAAAAAAACATTTGGTGATTCAACCATGTCGAAAACTCAAGTTTACGATTGGTATAAATCGTTCAAAGAGGGGCGAGAAGAAGTGAACGATTTGCCACGTTCAGGACGGCCTTCGACCTCTTCAACTGAAGAAAACGTCGACAAAGTAAAGGAAATGGTGCTCGAAAATCGTCATTATAGTTTGCGAGAGATAGCCCAAGAAATGAACATGTCTCATGAGACCGCTCGTCATATTTTGGTTGATGTTTTGGGTATGCGGAAAGTCGCAGCGCGATTGGCGCCAAAAGATCTGAATTTTCTTCAAAAAGTGAATCGCAGTAAGGTGGCTGAAGACATGCTTGAACGCGTAAATTCCGATCCAACGTTCATCGAACGCATCATAACTGGTGACGAGACATGGGTTTTCGAGTACGACATGCAAACAAGTCAACAATCATCGGAATGGCGCGCCAAAAATGAGCCGAAACCGAAAAAACCACGCCAAAGCAAATCGAAAATCAAGGTGATGCTGACCGTTTTCTTCGATATTCGTGGTGTTGTTCATTCGGAATTCTTACCGGAGGGCCAAACCGTCAATAAAGAATATTATCTTGGCGTTATGAGGCGTTTGAGAGAGAATGTTCGTCGCAAAAGACCAGATTTGTGGCGGAACAACAGTTGAATTTTGTACCACGATAATGCACCAGTGCACAAAGCGATCATTGTGAACGTTTTTGAACAAAAATTCAACAAATATCATCGAACAACCACCGTACTCTCCAAATATGGCCCCGTGTGACTTTTTCCTGTTTCCAAAACTCAAATTACCACTTCGTGGAACCCGTTTTGAGAGCATTGAAGACATCAAAACTAATTCGCAACGAGAACTGAAGGCCATCCCGGAATATAGCTTTAAAAAGTGTTTCGATGATTGGATTGTTCGTTGGAAGAAGTGTATTGCCTCAGAAGGGGCCTATTTTGAAGGGGATATAATAAATTTAGATGATTGATAAGTTGTTAGTGTTTTATTTCAAATTTCCGGGTACTTATTTGACAGAATGTATTGTTTATTATTCCTTTAAATCTACAAAACTGTCTATCATCTATTTTATTACTAAATCGTAGATTATTATTTACTGATGATACATCTGCTCCTGTGTCTACTAAAAACATTAATACAATATATCCTCGTCACTTGTCATCAATTTTGATCGTCACAAAATTTGTCACTTCCCTGTTTGCGTCTATACTCACTATCTTCTTTGTGCGTACCCCGGATTTCGCGCTCTGGTGGCAAATCCGTTTCCCAAGTTACCTCGCCTGTTATCTGTAACTAACTCTGTTATTATTAGGTATAGACCTACCTTTATTATTGTTGTAGCCTTTATTATTCTGGCTATAACTGTTGAATCCTCTGCTATTCGTACCACTTCCAATTTGGAATTATGCGTTCAATACAGGTACGAATAGCAAACCAAAGCGATTCTTCCGTAGTAAGAATCGCTTTGGTTTGCATAATTCTGTCCCCTAAATTGCCTACATTGATTCAAATTCCCACTAGTTATATTCATGAACATAACACTAATATCGCCTCTGACCTGTGAGTTTTGTACACTTGGAGCTGATGCCACCTGTATTGCTTCATTTAGCTTTTTTGGTCTAGATGAAAAATTATAGGTTTATAAGAGTTATTCAAGCTATTTTTAAATGGTCGTAATATAATATTTTTATTTCAGTTCAACAACACTGCATTCTGATTCTCATTCAGCGTATTGCCACAAAATTCAACTAAAGCAAGAAATTGCTACAAATTCCTTAATTTACTCTAGACTTTAGATCTAGCTTACATACCTGATCGCATTTCTTAGCAATTGTTTGAGCACAATTACACTTAACAAATTTACGTCTTTTTAACGTCTTTTTAGCGTCTTTTTAGGGGTCTTTTTAGCTTCCCTTAAGTCGTATTCCGAATTACGTGGTGTAAATTCGGCCACCCATTGGTGGGCCTTGCCTCTTCTGCCACCTCATTTCTTTTTGGGTTCAGGTTGTTCTCGGACCTTCTGACGAAACTGCCTAATTTAAAAAGCTTTTCTTACTTATTGCTTCTTGTATTTCTCTATAGTTAGCTGCTTTGATACTGACTCATATGCATGTACTCCAGCTGTTGGCTTCCCTGGACTATACATATTCTTCTTTCTGTATTTCCTCAGAAAAACGCTCTCACTTCTCCCACTTCTCGAACGCTCATTAATTTCCTTCTGCGTAGAAATCTGATTTCCAGGATCGCCATGTTTTATAAGATAGAAAAACCGCTTATATTTTGGCATGAAGAGGCGTGCTACTCCGGATTATTCTTGTATAGCGAAGACGCAACATTTACATTTAAAAGCCAATCTGTTCACTACAGAATACTTCCAAGAATTCTTCTTTATTACCATACTTTTTTACGCTTTTTATAATCAATCTTAACTGTTATAAATTTGTTATTAAATTATAATTCTCAACTTACTCTCCATCATACATCTCCTACAATCCATTATTTACATAACTTCGTTCAATAAACTCCTATGCAATTTCAACTAAGGTAATTAAATAATTTAATTTACACTTTGCTTTGTTCTAAGTGATCCACATAAATTATATGCAATACAAGGTGCGACAAATATGTATTAAGCCTAGAACCATATCTCAGCAACCAAGCGCGCTATATAAGTGTGAGCACATGCGTTTTGAAGCTTCAACCTTCCTCTACTAACTAAAAAAAATTTCATTTGTTGACATTTAATGTTTATTGACATTCATTTTACAAAACACGTGTTCGTTTGATGTTGAAATTTTAACATGGAGCAAAGAGAGAAAAAGTTCGCACAGCACTCATTGTTCGTCAATTTTTGGCTCGGAATCAGGTCTGTGTGTTGAATCACCCGCCGTATTCACCTGATTTGGCACCATGCGACTTCTTTTTGTTCCCAAAACTGAAATTGAAGTTGAAAGGATGCTTTTTTGATGACATTCAGACCATACAACGGGCTTCGACGAGGGCACTGGAGGCAATTCCGAAAAATGAGCTGGAACACGCGTTTTAGTCACTATTAAATCGATGTTACAAGTGTATTGAATCAGTAGGAGAATATTTCGAAGAAATATACCGAAAAATTAGCAGATAACGTGTTTTAATTGTGTTTTCTAGAGGCAGTCTTAATACATAATTGTCACACCGTGTATGATCCTATTCTACGAGCAGTCAAACAGCGGATAGTGACCCAATTTGCATTCTTCGTATTAACATATAAACCGTGACATATTGTATACAATTTGCCTACTACACACTTTTGCTTTCTATAGCTGGCCATACTTGAAATATTAATGTTTCGCTAAGAACGTTGACAGCGAGTTATTATGTATGTAGATAACAAAGTTAAATCTAAATACATACACAACATGAGTTCGGTATTCCTACGAAGCTTGTTGCGTGTGGCCTGTCAAACTGAGCTTGTCATGTCAGATGTGACTCCAATATCTGCATCTGTCAACTGTGTCTTGAGGTTGTATCACTTATTATGCCAGATGCCAGAATGGTGGATTTCCTACCGTACGTGATATTTTATTGGCTAAGCTAGTACATATACGATGTTGTGTATATGACCGTATCTGTTGGTATGTTCATAATGACGGTATATTTTAGTTCGTTAACCTTCTTTTTTGGTTAACGTTATCTGAACATATTTTTTTTTGCCGTATTCCGGTCTATTCTGTCCCGTTAGATATTACGGTCATTTATTGTTTTCATTTGCATCTGCAAATTTGGAAAAGAGTCAGTTGGTTGAAAGATTTGAAACGTGCCGTGTCGGTGTTATTTGGTCGGTGTATTGTGGTGAGGTTTTGTTTAAGAGTGATGATGTTAGCTGATTCTTATAACTCTGAAGTGTGTGCATATGTGTTTTAACAATACTATAAATAATAAAAGGACGTAGTGGCGATATAAAATCCGTCTAGAAATGTACGATCGTTATTTATGAAATATAAAGTGCGTACCTATGCATATCTGGAGGTACTAGAGGACGGATGTCACACCAGAGGCCTGATGAACCAGAGTTGCGGTTATTTTTGTTTGCAATCCTGGTATCCTGTTTTTTTTAAGAAAGATAAGTGATGTTTGTTCTTTTTTTTATATTTTTTTTATCATTATAACTATTCCGCCCTATAATATTAACGGGTATATTGTTAATTTTTATATTGTTAATCCCGTAAAGAATTGATCAGGCGCCTTAATTAGCCTTGCTGAGTCAGCTAGCGGCAGCGTGGTAGTTGCACATGATATAACGAGTAGACCACCATACTGACAAACTCACCACTTATACACAACACACGGTACCATAATTTTGCTTCTGTACTACATACGAAGAAGGTGAACATATAAAGAATACGATCTTAGACCAGAAAGATAATAGGTTTGATTAGTTGTACATCTCTTATAAGCGACACCATAGCAATAAATGCTCCAGCAGATCAGATTTCTTTTATGGAGACTCGGAGGTAGTGTTTATTGTGCCTTAGTTTAAGAATCAGTGTAAATGTCGTCCTAATTTATTTTTTTTTTGTTGGTTATTTATTATTTAAAAGATCATATTTGGAGGTTTTAATTTATATGGTGTGCACATGTATCTGATATGGGAGGAATGTTTATGTATATATCATGTAGTAAAGGGTTATCCATTTTGCGGTTTCAAAAGTAAATGTAAATAAAATACATATAAAATATTTTTTATCATGATATTTCTTTTTTATTATAAAGTTTGACCGTTGACATTATGTGTGAAATACTACATCATTTAAATGACCACCACGCGAATTGTTGCAAGCATCGATTCTTTTGAGGTAATTTTCGACCACTTTTTGACACATATTGGGCGGTATCTCAGCCATAACGTGACGAATGTTGGTTTTTAGGTGCTCAAGAGTTAAAGGTTTATCTGCATAAACACGGTCTTTCGCGTAGCCCCACAAAAAAATGCCAAGCGGTGTCAAATCGCATGATCTTGGTGGCCACTTGATATCGCCACGATGAAAAATTACGCGGCCAGGAAATTTCTCTTGCAATAAAGCCATATTCGCTCGAGTTGTGTGGCACCGTCTTGTTGAAACCACATATTCTCTAAGTCGTATTCTTCAATAGCAGGCAAAAAAAAGTCGGTTATCATATGACCATAACGCTCCGAATTGACGGTGACAGTCGTTCCATCGTCGTTTTCGAAGAAGTAAGGTCCAATCACACCTCCGGACCAAAGAGCGCACCAAGCAGTGACTTTTTGTGGATGTAGTGGCCTCTCTTCAATTACTTGAGGATTCTCAGAACCCCAAATACGACAATTTTGTTTGTTAACATACCCACCGAGTGAGAAATGTGCTTCGTCGCTGAAGAAAATTTTGTTCGAAAA
This sequence comes from Megamerina dolium, assembly GCA_963854835.1. Lineage (NCBI taxonomy): Eukaryota > Metazoa > Arthropoda > Insecta > Diptera > Megamerinidae > Megamerina > Megamerina dolium. The sequence goes on from OY978530.1 coordinate 11,214,647, forward strand.
ATCGCCGTCCACCGCCTGTTGTTCAAGCACCCATTCGACGTATCTACGACGTTGTGAATGGTCAGCTGGCTTCAGTTGTTGTGTGAGCTGGATTTTATATGGATGTAGGTGTAGATCCAAATGCAAAATACGCCATAATGTGCCGTAAGACAGTCCTAATTCCTGAGAACGACGAGGAATCGACATATTCGGGTCTTCGGCAACACTTTCACTTACAGCAGCGATATTTTCGGTGGTACGAGCGAAACGATGATGCACAGGCCTTACAATATCTGTAACCGATCCAGTCTCTTCATATTTCTTCACAATTTTGCCAATTGCTTGCGTAGTTGGACGATTATGTAAACCATAATCTCCTCTTAAAGCACGATATGTGGCTGTGGCAGAATCACCATTTTTGTAGTAGGTTTTTACAATTTTAATGCGTTGTGCGATAGTTAAGCGATCCATTTTCGCAAATGTCAGACTTTGAACTGAAAAAGAAAGAAATTGTTTTAACAACTCAGTTTGACAGATGTCGAATTCTGGCCCTATACTTTTGAAACCGCGAAATGGATAACCCTTTATATATATATATATATATATATATATATATATATATATATATATATATATATATATATATATATATATATATATATATATATATATATTATATATATATATATATATATATATATATATATATATATATATATATATATATATATATATACGGTAGTGCTGCTCAGTCAGGTCGTGAGCCATTGATCGGATGATCGGAACCAGTGGTAACCAGATGGTGCAATATTGGAGAATACGGAGGTGGAGTAGGACCTCCCATTTTCCAAGTATGTTGTGACTTGCTTTGAAGCATGAGGTCGAGAAGCCAATATGTCGGTTGACCTTTTGAGATTACATCATAGCCGTGGTTAGTGATGATTGAACATAGTCTTCTGCCTTTTGGAGTTATTAAGCGGGATCCCCGGTGAGTGGAATTCCCCCATTTTTTTTCGTCTTCCCTGTATTATCATACTGGCGAATTTATATATATATATATATATATATATATATATATATATATATATATATGTATATATATATATATATATATATATATATATATATATATATATATATATATATCTATATATATATATATATATATCTGCCCGTTAAAGATATGTGTATTTGTTAAATCACATATATCCATACACAATACCTTACATACATTGCCCAAATCTATGCATTTAAAGAAATAAAAAAAATTAAAATCAAACAAAAGAATATTTCCTTTTATATACTAATAGGTGCATACATATGGATAGATGTGTATAACCAACATATATGTATATCTATGTATATTGATCTATGCACGTATATAGTACTTTTTATTTGTGCTTGTAATTACATTTTGTTCGTTATATACATAAAAATTATTAGTTTTATATGTATATAATTATATATTATACCTTATATGTTACATTAATATATTTATACCTTTATTTACTTATTTTTTTTTTTTAGAAACTAGTCATATTTATTATACATTTATTTATATTTATTTATAAATAAATAAATATGTGGCACTTAAAGCCCCAAAGGGCTCATTGGCCGAGCTTCTCTTCCATTACTGTTGTGCGTCTTAAATTTTGGACAATATTAGAAGGGACCTACTTATTTTAGCCGGTTCCGAACGGCAGAACACTTGTGACATCACTTTTTCTGAGCTTTGTCACAGAGTTCTTTAAGAAGCTTTTTCATGGCAAGTTGTTACTGTCGGAAGAATTGCCAATTGCTTGCCGACAGGTGGGTACCGTTCGAAAGAAAAATCTTATCGATATTAAATTTGTTATGCATCAGCCGGGGATTGAACCACGACCTACAGATCAGAAGGCGAACACACTAACCACTGATCTACGGCACCCCTTATTTATACCTTCATTTATTTGTTACAATTTCTTTTTAATATTATTACTATATATTTATTTTTTGGTTTAATATATAATAAATAATTATGATATAATGTTTCTTAGTATGTGCGGATAAAATTTTTTTACAGGGGGGGATATAGGGGGATGTGGATGAAAGTGGAGTAATTCTTGCGGGAGTTTATTTTGTTAGTTTGTGGGGATCGTTCCCAGAAGAAGTGTGCAAGACGGTCCAGGTTGGGAGGGTACACCCAGGAGCGCACGGGGGCATGTCATCTGCCAGGTGCGTGATTCGTGAGTTTCTGTATATGGTATTAGTGTAAATGTGTGTGGTAGCGCTGACCTCGGTCGACGTTATTGTCCATCCATTGTGGTGTCATGGCGGGTTGAGAAACACAACCCAATCTCCTTTCGCTAGCCGAGACATTCATGACAATCACAGTATGTGGATGGACAATAATCAACACAAATGTCGACTGGTCATGTTGTGTATGTTATTGTCCACTGTAGCGTTTTTGTTGTTGCACATTGTGAAGCTGGCACTGACGTTTTATATTGCATCTGTTTCGTGATAGCAAATATAAAACTATACATTTCTTTTAGAATTGCCATCTTCATTACAAACAAAACAATCCAAATATCGATTAACTACATTCTTTCTTTCTTTTTTTTTACACATATTACAATAATGGCGCCCAAATTTTTTGGTTTATCTGTGGTCAATTTTTGGTATTTGGATGTTTGGTTTTGTTTTCTTTTTTTTTAATTTATTTAACGAAATTTAGAAATGTGCAATATTTATTCCCCAGATCATAATTTGAAGTACATTTGTTTTGTCCACCTAAGCAAGTAGGTGGAAGAACCAGATGCAAACAAAAGTATGTATATATGTATGTATATATATGTGTATGTATATATATTTGTGTATGTATATATATGTGTATGTATATATATGTATGTATGTGTATAATGTTTGTGGTTGCGTCGCAGTGGCAAACATCATGAATGTGTATGTGTATGTGATGTAGTGAGTGGGAATGATAGGAAGAAAACGATAATGTAAAGTGAAGAAATCCGTCAGAATATGTAGACGATTGACGTCGGATGTCTTGGTGTGGTGAAGGTACCACAATACCAATAGTATCGGTCAATGGTCTCCGAAATCAACGACAACGAAATATGTTGATTGGAGTTGTGGGTCCAAGCTGTAATAATCCACGCTTCTTTGTCGCGCCTCCAAGAAACATATAACGGTGTGCCATATCCTAATGCTGTCTTAATAGAGCATTAAGTGTATGCATCTATGTAAATCGAGGCGTTCGACATGATCTCATGAATGATCATGAACGAATTTGCTCGATAGAAGAGAAGAAATATTAGTAATGTGTGTTGTGATTGCGTATGTGTGTATATGGCAGACTCATCTGTAGACATTACTCACGTTCGAATATTATAACCTGGGTGTAGCAGTAGCAGAAGATGAAAAAATGGAGCAGTATATGATGCAAGGAGCACTACTAGCAATCTGCATCCCTCAACCACTCATAACTAAAAAAAAGGAAAGAAAAACAAAATATACAAAATAATTTAAACAATTAAATGGTTGTCTTAATCATTTCCAATTTTGGCGATATAATTTGAGATTTTGATAAATGTTGCCTTTGAATTGGGTTTATTTCATTTAATGTTTTGTATTACCTTTTACATCGGGGTTATTATTTAGATTTTTGTTGCGATTTATTGAATTATTTGTTTATTGAACTGTTTTTATATTCCTTTCTTGTTATTGTTGAAGTTGTGAATTTCTTTTAGGTTTAGGTAATTTCAGTTTAAAATTTTGGTATGATTAAGGTTGTAAGATGATAAAGTTAAGTGTCAGGAATGTTCTTGTTCTTAAGATTGGTTTTTGAATAAATTTTTGAATTGGTTTCTGTGCTTTTGAATATAATTTTTGATTGTGTCGTTATATTTGAATTTGCAAGTGGTTCTATAATTTTGTTGATTTAGAAATTGTTGAATTTTAATAGGATAATTAGTGATTAGCTAATATATTAAGGGATAACCACTTGAATAGGGCGCGTGTTTCATCAGGTTCACTCAGTGGAAGGGTTGATTGGGAGTTGAGTCAGTCAGTTTAGATATATGATACATTGTCAATTACATGAGTGTTGTGAAACGGGGCCTGGAGCAACGAAAAAGTCGTCGAGTAGAAGCATATACTCGAAAGAACTGTCTACAAAACGATAGCGAATTAGAAAGTGTAGATTCGGACAACGCAGATATGTCTTTACAACACTCACCTGTTAAATCGTCAGCAGTACATGGTAATTCCGGGGTAATTGACAAATCGAATACGATCATCCAGCGAAACCCTGATCCTTTACAGAGCGAATACAATAGGGGTGCAATACTCAAATTAACACCCGCTTCAGATAGTGGCAAGGTGCATCCAGTAAATGTAAATGTTCCTCCTCCGCCCCTTTAAAGAAATTCTGCCGGTAGTAGATAGGCAAATGTCACAACGAGTGACCTGTCAGAATTGATCAGGGCGATAACGTTGCAAGTGTAGCAAACTCAAAGATTACAGGAGACCATAAATTATGGTTTTAAGGATTTGAGTAAGAGGATAGATCAAAATACATTAGATAATGCCGCCACTGGAGTTATGCAAAAGGAGCCAACAGCTGCCGGAGAACGCGAGCCTGGAGTAGGTCAAAATTCCATCCACCGACGGTCACCACTTTATCCGAAGTTTCACAATCAAGACCTGGATCGAGAAATAGGCAAATTAATTATCGAGACGGTAATAGCGGACGACAGTTACAACTGGATAAATGGGGCATACAGTTTGACGGAAACCAGGATAAATTAGCCATTGAGGATTGAGGAACATCTCCAAGCACAGTATGGATGTGACTGGAATGAAATTCTGCGAGATTTTCATGTGCTGCTGGCCGGAGAAGCGAGAGAATGGTACTGGCTACATTTGAGAACCAGACATGTTCCGGATTGGTCAACAATGAGGCAGGACTTAATGCGGCAATATCGGAGTACTAAATCGCAATTTGATATTATGCGTTGTATGGTAGACAGACGACAAATACCCGGAGAAACCGTCAATCCCATTTCGGATTACGAGATGATCCGGATCCTGAAGAGTAGCATACGGGATGCGCTGGCGAGGATTGTACATCCCATGGCCATATACACTGTAGAACAATTGCGGGAAGAATACAATGAAGCGGAATATAACTTCGCCAAACGTGAAACGCGTCCATTGCCTCATCAGTCCTCGAACCGCTACATACCTCAATCAAGAAACAATAATGTTAATGCATTGCAAGCGTTACATGATGTATACGCGGATACAGACCGGATTGAGGAGGTGAGTGAAGTGGTGAAGGACTTCAGTAGTCAGCAGCACAAGCAGCCAACGGTTTGTTGGAACTGCAAACGCACCGAATATGTCTATATGGGGTGCGAATCACCACAGCGCTCAATTTTCTGTTACAAATGCGGTAATAACTCCCAAATGTCCGAGATGCAAAGCGGAAAACTCACTGAGGAACGTGACGTTTATGGCGGGGGAATCACGTTCGACGCAGACTCCCGCAGTGCTGCCACACGAACATTAGCATCGAACACAATACATTCGCCAACTGATGAGTGTCCTGTAACAATTTTGAGAAAGAATACTATTAGCGACGAGATTCCATTAGTAACAACAAAATACACATACCTATAGAAGAGCGTATGAGACGATACAAGGAGGCACGGAAGCGTATATTCGAGAAGAAGCAGATTACTGGCATGCGTATGGTATCAATCAGGATATTAAAAGCACGTGAACGTTATCAGTGCAGACGACGTACTCGGAGGTGTGTGTTATCATCTGTGCGACGATTCACAGATGGTGATCCCAGAGTATACGACGAAGTGCAGATCCATAACACCAAATGTAGAGGCCTCCTGTATACTGGAGCATCAGTAAGCCTCATAGGAGCAGGCGCAGCCGAGTTGTTGGGCCAGTTAAAAGCCATTCCAGAGCTTTTTTTTTCGCAGGTGAAGCTCAAGATGTAGTACGTGTTGACCGGCTTCGAATGATCCGTGACGAAATTTGCGATAACTTGCATCAGGCTTAAGAGAGAGGGGCGATGCATTATAACAGGAGAAGTAGGGTGGTGACTTTTGTTCCGGGCAGGAGGTGTTTAAACGTAACTTTCCTCTCAGTGACTTCAGCAAGAGCTTTAATGCCAAGCTGAGTAAAAAGTTCACCAAATATCGAGTGGTCAGGGCGATCGGAAACATTATGTACGAGCTGGAAACTCTTCTTGGTAAATCCATGGGCATATTCCATGCCAAAGATGTTAAGCAGTAGACTCGAACGGATTGCTGAAAGGGAAGAGATACAGATACACAAAGTATCAATATAATAGTGAATATATGAATTTACACTTCCCGTGGTTTTTCCAGATGATCCAATGGTATTGCTATTGTTTTTTTAGTTATGCCTGGTGATGCTGTTTCACGTTTATTAATTTTGGACCAAATAATTGCCGTTCGGTGGATGGAAGTTTATGTTTGCTGTTGTTTGTTTCTGATTGGTTTCAATTTCCTTATTTTCTTGAATTCAATGGTATTGTATTCCATTGTATTATTGTATTATTTTTTATTCTTTGGTATTCATATGTGTATTTTTTTGTATTTTTGCTGTTTTGTTTCTGATTGGATCCAATTTTTTTTATTTTTTCTTGTATTCAATTGTATTGTGTTCCATTGTATTATTGTATCATTTTTTCTTTATTCTTTTCTATTGATATATTATATTTTAGTTTGGTTTAGGTATTTTCAGTTGTTTTCCTTTTAAATTTCCCTCCAGAATTGTACCTGTAAATAGAAGAAGAGAAATTAATTAATGGCCGCTTGACAGTTTGCATCATATGTCAGGTTAATGATTGCACTCGTAAGGTAGCATATACGCGATGAGGTTCATGTAGGTTTGATGGTTTTTGTTTCGAATAAAAGGATTTTGATGTGTTTTTTTTTTCATCAATATTTTTGACATCTTGTGATTTTTGACAATTAATGGACATTCTTTCATATATTGTGCATATGACAGTGGAACGGATATTCCGATTGCGGTGCTGGATTAATTGTATTATGTTTTTGGTTAAGTTGGATGTCATATCTGGGACACATTTTGTGTTTATTTTTTTTTTTTTGTGAGGGAAATAGTTCACATTGCGAGCCAAAGGTTGAATACGATGAGTTTCTTTGGTTGTCAATGTCGGCCCGGCTAATGCTGGTAGAGCATGAGACCTGTTATCTCAGGAGTGGGCGTGACCTACGCTGGGCACCACAAGAATTGTGTCGTTGGGAGGGTCCACATAGCACACTTTCGTTATTGCGGTACAGTGGCACTTCCTCTTACAGCGCCAGAGTTTTGTTGCGTGTGGCCTGTCAAACTGAGCTTCTCATGTCAGATGTGACTCCAATATGTACAGCTGCCAACTGTGTCTTGAGGTTGTATCACTTATTATGCCAGATGCCAGAATGGTGGATTTCCTGCCGTACGTGATATTTAGCTAATAATGAAGGTTCACACAAAATAATATCGTAAAATGGTCTAAATAGTGTCTAAATATTGCACATAAATTATTTGCTTAGAACAAAGCAAACTGTAAAATAAATTGTTTATTATTTATAATTTATTGGTCAACTGATGTAAAATAAAGAGAGTGAGTTACCTCATAGCAACTGTAGCAAATATAAGTTTATGCTTTTTCAGACAGCGGGCAGCCGTCTCAACCTACCTACCTTTTTAGAGCAACCCTGTCCCGTCCATCGCATTTCTTAGAGAGCCCTGATATCAGCCTTGTATTTATGGAGAACATCAACCAACTATATATAGGCTCTTACCCTATAGAGGGATCGGACAATCCAGGCGCATAAATCGTGATCCTTATTTTGTTTGGGAGGGTCATCTAGAAGTTCAGTAGTCCTCATCCGAGGCATACTCAAATTTTTTATTGGGGGGAATTTTTATATGGTGGTTCCAAGCCCTACGCACAACCTTTAACCGCGGAGGTTTTCACCACCCACTTCAGCCGTCTCCCAGAGGGTGCTAGAAAAAACTTTGCCCCGTAGTCGTCTCGTGGCTACATGATGGCACTCTCATTACAGAATGAAGGTGCCATCATATAGCACGCAGAACAAACTACATGACGTCCATGTTACCTTGCGAAAAACACGACAAGATCACCAGATTTACCAGACTACATCACATTTTAATTTATCTATATGATGTTCATAAAATTTGTTAAGTATTTGGTATGTATGCCGTAAAAAAGTGTATTTCGAATAATCACAGATTTTACGGATGTTCACGTATATTTTAAAAGAATGGTATATAAATGTAATAATAGTCAGATTGTGGTATATAAAATATTAATAAGATTCGAATTTTTTTCCAAAAAAGTAACAAACATTGGCATATCGTTTATTTAACATGGAGCGGTATTGTGAGTAATTACTATGAATTTCGTAAGGTAGTTCAAGCGAGAGATTATAAGAGTCTATTGGTGATGCAAGGAGCTTAGAACATAAGATTGAATATTTGGTTATGTTAGAATATAACTTAGTAACCCTTTTTACATCGAATATGTTTATTATCTTTATTCTCGTTATGCACTCGTTCTTTCTGTTATAATATACGAGCACATTTGTATCATTTACTCATTCCAATAATAAACGTTGAACTGATGACATCATTTGTTCCACAAATTCAATAGGTTATGTGCCCCGGTACAATAAACCTGGATGATATAAATTTGTTGAAAAAAATTTAAATAGATCATGGTGTATAAAAATTAATAAAAGTCGTGCAGTATGACAACGATGTATTCAATTGATAAACTCAATGAATCAAACTACGATTCGTAAGACATCTGTGGAAGAATGAAAAAATTTGGAGGAGGTGTATAAACAACGTTCAGCATCATTCAGTGCAAGCTCCGTTATTAAGCAAACTACAAAGAAAGATATGAAAAAGTTCAATGGTAAATGTTTTGCATGTGGTAAGAGAGGGCACTTTGCAAACAAATGCAAAGAGAAGCAAAAGCAAAACGTATCGGCTGTGTGTATAATAGCGACATCAGATACACACACCATCACAGAGTCGCGCTGGTATATTGACAGTGCGCCAAGAGAAAATTTGGCTTGGAGCAAACATGTTGATAATAGCGAAATGCAGAGGTGAAGTGTTGTTACGCACGAAAGAAAGAAATGTTCGATTGTACAATGTGTTGTATTCTCCACAGCAGCAAAAAATGGTATGACTGTACATTTCAAAGGTGAGCATTTTGCGAGCAGCAGAGATAGAAAACTTATATACTATTGAATTTGACGAAGAGAAATTGTTTGCAGTGAACAACAATGAAATATGGCATCGTCGATTTGGGCACTTAAGTTTTCAATGCCTTCGCGGCATTAAGTGTAATGGTATCGTATGAGGAATGACAGAAAAAACAATAGAGCAAACAAGTTGTAAAACGTATATGGTTGGTAAAATACAATTGTCCGAACGTCGAGCAGAAAATTTGTTGGTGTTGTTCCATACAGATGTTTGCGGTCCTATAAATGTCAAGTCAGTTGGTGATCTCGTTATTTTTTGACTTTTATCGACGATAAGTTTCGTTTAATTTTGATATACATATTATAGAACAAAATTGAAGTATTGAGTGAGTTTCAATCCTTCAAGTTATTTGCTGAACGCCAGATCGATAATGAAATAAGGACACTACGAAACTATAATGGTAAGGAATACTTGAATAACAATTTTGACACATTCCTGCAACATATTGGTATAAAACGTGATATTCAAACGAGTCCAAAGCATATGTGTGTATGATAAAGAAACGCACAGGAAGAGACATGCGCATATGATTGTGCACCAGCATCAGGCAACGTAAGTCCAGGCAGGCCAAAAATCATTCGCCGCGGGAAGTCTGGGCGACCAGTGAACCAAGGAACATGGAAGTTGGAAGTTAGTTGATCTACTTCCAAGACCATCAAGAGCAAATGGATTTTCGCACTTGAAGAAAATAAGTACTGGAAAATATAATGTCACAAGGCACGATTTGGTATCGAGTGCACCGATACCAAAGTCGTGCATTATTCAACAATAAGAATGTTGTTGGCAATAGCAGTTGAAGAAAAATGCATTTATAGCAAACGGATGTTAGCACTGCATATTTAAACGGTGAGTTGTAAGACGACATATATATACAGTAACAAAAGAACCAACAAAAGTGTTGAAGTTGCAAAAGACAATTTGTGGTTTGAAGCAATCGGGAATTTCAACCTAGATGAAAATTTAAATCAAATGGGATTTGTAGTTTGCGACAGCGAGCCTAGGTTATACAACAGAACTTATCGTGAGAAATACTGATAGCGGTCTACGTGGACGATACTATCACTGCATGTAAAGAAACAGATGAAATTCATCGAGTCAAAGAGGCCATTGGGGAAAGATTCAATATGGATGCAAAGTCGTCTTGCAACATTTTCTTGGAATTGAGGTTGAGCGGAAAGGTGAAGTAGATGATATATTATTCAGTCAAACTAAGTATATAAAAGATTTACTCAAGCATTATGGCATGAACAACTGTAAAGTAGCATCAGTACCATTGGAACCCAGTTATCATGACAGAATCGACAGGTGTCGTTTTCTACTACACCTGTCGATTCTTCATATGGTAGTTGAGTCTACAGTGCCCAGTAATCAGCTCTGTGTAGAGTTTTATGTCATTTCTGTTGAGGTTAAGAACATCCACTCCAACATGTGCGGGATCAACAAGCCTTCGACTGACGCATGCCCATTTGGGCCCTCCAGTAGTCAAGTAGATCCCGTTTCTCCCTTTCACATATCAAGTTGTTTATGAAACTGCTTATAATCCTGCAGAAAGGCTCTGGTTCAATGAAAGGAGCTTTTGCGCCTTCCATTGCAAGGGAGTCGGCAATTTCGTTCCCCCGTGCTATTCATGTCCCGGCACACACAATAGGGTGACAGGATTCTTTGCTACCAGGGTATTGAGAAGTTTAAAACATTCTCAAACCGGCCTTGATTGAAACGAGAATTTTACCAGGGACTAGAGCCGCCTGGCTGTCTGAGAGGATGCATATTTTGATACCACGGGTGCCCCTACGTATGCATTCTCTCGCACATACCTCTAAAGCATGGGCCTCCGCCTAAAATATGGAAGCTGTTTTCATCATTGCGATTGCTTTCAGAAATCTTGGTCCAACAATTCCAGCCCCCGCCCTATCTTCCATCTTAGACCCTTCAGTGTACCACAACTCTGAGCACACTTTTGGGACCATATAGCTACTCCACCAAGCAGAACGGTCGTTGATGACCACTTCAAAGTGTTTGGAGAAGACTAGCTTTCTATCCATTTTGTCCAAGACCACAAGACATGGAGAGCCCCAAACGGTGTCCAGGACCTTTGTATGTCCTGTGATATTGCCTTCTTTAAAGTTAGATGGATTAGGTAGCCTTAGTGCCGCACTGGTTGCCGTCCTTTTGACCATGAGGTGTTGAGGAGTGAGTCCAATCAGAATTCCTAAGGCTGCAGTGGGTCACGTGCACAATAGCTTCATGACCCCCAAAAAGGTTATTCGATGAACGTTGATAAGGATCATTCTAGCCTTTGTTTGATCTACCTTCTGCCACCACGCCAAGGAGGCATAGGTTATCATTTCCACTGTTACGGTCTTATACGACCATGCCACCATTTTGGTCGCAGACAACATTTTTTACCGTGTAATCTCTGGCACGCATAGCTTGCGCCGGTTAATGTAGAGTCAAATTTTCCTCTAATCATTATCACCAAATCATCCTCAAAACTTCGTATCCGAGGTCATCGAGAGCGAGACTCATATACCGGCTTCGTGTTTTTCTACAGAGACTGTAGATTTCCTGGGAATCGAAGAAGATACAAACTATACAAATAATTCTCGATGTGGATCGGCCCCCTCATTTATTAAGCGTGGACAGCGTAGCAAGACATGCAGATTGTTTTCGTTCTCGTTCGGATACTTTGGACAAAACGGGTCATCCTGGTATTTCAAGCTGTGAAGGTTTTGCTTAAAACATCGGTGCCCTCTTAGCTCAGGTAGAAGTCAACTCCTCTGTGTTTACGGTTGATCCATTTATCAACGTATGGAATCAGGTTATATGCCCGTCTCCCCTTCTACGATTTTTCCCACTTTGGTAACATACTGTGCCGTCTCTCATCTCGTTTCGATGCCCCAGGACATGTGTGTATATGCGCTGTGGGTTGGTAGCAGTATATATATATGTGTATATATATGTATGTATGTATATATATATATATATATATATATATATATGTATATATGTATCTATATATATGTATTTATATATATATATATTATATGTATATATATGTATATATATATATATATATATATATATATATATATATATATGTATATATACATATGTATATATATATATGTATATATATATGTATATATATATATATATATGTATATATATATATATATATATATGTATATATATATATATATATATATATATATATATATATATATATATATATTTATTTATAATCTCTTTTTAATATTTTCCCCAAGCACAAAGGAAGGAGAAAAGGATGTGGGAGAAAGACCAAGTCCGTCTCCGTGGAATAAGAATTTAAACATCTTTCTCTTACCTTCGGTTTATGTTTAATATTAAAATCGTGTGTTATGTGCGAATACACATAACTACTCTTTCTCCTCTATCTCCCTTTATCCACTTCCGCTTATTCCTGATTATTGCAGTATTTTTCCTGTGGCGTGAAAAGTAAGGACTCTCTTAATATACATGTATGTCTCAGATATAAAAATTCCACATTAAAAACTAAAATATCTTGTAAGCTATTTGTTTAAAAAATTTTTTATTTTTTTAGCTAAAAACATAAATAAGTAGGCTTGATAAGAAATTTAAAAATATTTGGACACATTTTTTACTTTTTAATTGCATTTATTAATTGTTCACTCCTTTCGTCAATTCCTCTGTGAGAATATTTCACTCCAGACTGTTCCGAATATAACATCTTCTTGTCTAGAGCCTGTGTTTCCATTCACTCAGTAACTCTTTAGCTATGTCAATATCAGCATATAACTCCTACAGCTCATGTTGTACCCTATTTTGTACTGAACGACACAAATGGGTTCAAAGATCTTGCGTACGATCTGGAAAACTTCGTGGAACAAGAAATTGGAAAGTGTACAGAGTTCTACGCTATATGTAACGACTGGCATGATAAGAGATTGTAGAGTATGGTTTTCCTTCTTCGAAATAATGCTCTTCAATTAATTTCTTAGTGCTAGAGTGATCTTTCGCATGATCCTCAGACTAATATAATTACTGGTGTTAACGCTGGTTCCAAGATAAATGAAACAAGTACTGCTTTGAAAGAGTAGTTGTCAAAACCAATTATCGTACTTTAGATTAAACGACCATTTTCACGATTTTCGATAGGTAGTAATTTAGAACAGGTTTTGCTAAATTGACCATTTTGGTAAGAAGATATTTTTACGAATTTCGACAGCTAGTGATCTAGAACGAATTTTACAATTTGTAAATTTGTCCAACACAACTTCCTCAGGCCTAAAGTGGCCATTTGGCTTTTTTCTGAATTTGGATAGTTAGTTATATAGAAAGGACTCAATTATACCTTATGTAATCTCGGCAAAATCACTTCTTTATTTCAAAATAATCGGCATTGGCCAAACCTACATATAGTAAAAACACTATATGCATACCACTAGATTTTGCAATTCGTTAACACATTTTTTTTAAATTTTGGTTATAATATTTTCCGTGTTTCTGTGAATATTTCAAGGCTTAATAAATAAATAATGAGAAAAATATGATTTAGTAAATAATTTTCGAAGTAGTCGATCAAGAAAAAAGGTCCTTATTACTTTTCCTCCTTCAAGTACATTTAAAGAAATTTTAATTACTATTAAAAGTCCGGTTACAATTATATACTTACTTACTTACTTAGTTATGTGGCCATAACAACCGAATATCGATTTAGGCCGAAAATAACATGCTTCGCCAGCCATCTCTCTTCTTCGCTAGCTGGCGCCAGTTAGAAATTCCAAGCGCCGTCAGGTTCTCCAGTACTTGGTCTTTCCACCGGAGGTTTGGTCTTCCTCTTCTGCGTCGTCCTCCAGCGGGTTCCGAATATAACACCTTCTTAGCTGGAGCGTGTTCTTCCATTCGCTCTTAGGCGAATCGATCTTGCGTAGGACTTTTCTCTCGAAAACACCAAGCATTCGTTCATCCGAGGTGGAAATTGTCCAGGCTTCAGCGCCATATGTTAGGACAGGCATGATGAGAGACTTGTAGAGTGTAGTTTTCGTTCTTCGAGAGAGGGCTCGACTTCTCAATTGCTTACTCAGCCCAAAGTAACACCTGTTAGCAAGAGTTATCCTACGCATGATCTCCAAGCTGACGTCATTACTGCTGTTAATGCTGGTTCGAAGATAGACAAAGTCCCTTACTACTTCAAAAGCGTAGTTGTCAATAGTGACGTGCTGTCCAAGACGCCGGGACTCTTTGTTTGTTGACACTAGATACTTCGTCTTGCCCTCGTTCACCGTTAGACCCATCCGACGCGACTCTCTTCCAATTCTGAGAATGCTGCGCTGACTGCTCGCGTGTTCATGCCGATTATGTCAATATCATCGGCATACGCTAACATATATATATATATATATATATATATATATATATATATATATATATATATATATATATTTTCCAGGATGCTTTAGATCGGAAGATCCTTGGGAAGCCACCCGCAAGAGTGCAAACAGGAATGAAAGATTGGAAGCTGAAAGGATAGTCACCAGAGATGGAGTGATAAACGCCATTAAGAGTTTCTCTCCATTCAAAATAGCGGGTACAGACGGGATATTTCCAGCCCTACTTCAGTGGGGTGCAGAAGCTCTGGTAGAAAGGCTTCTGGGAATATTTATTACTTGCCTGGCTACAGGATATATCCCGACTCAATGGAGAGAAACTAAGGTTGTCTTTCTTCCAAAGCCGGGAAAAAGGGACTACTCAGAGGCTAAATCTTTCCGGCCGGTTAGCTTGACCTCCTTTCTGCTTAAATGTATGGAAGGAGTACTGGCGGACTACATGGAAAGGACAACGCATCTGACAAAACCACTGAGCAGGTGTCAGCACGCGTACAGAGCTGGCAAATCCACTGAAACGGCCCTGCACGAACTCGTTCGAGTAGCGGAGAGGGAACTGTCTTGTGGAGGGATATCTATGTCTATTTTTATGGATATAGAAGGTGCCTTCGATAAGATTGATTTCGATAAGCTAAGGATGGCCCTTGCTACTCGTGAAGTCAGCCCAACCATTATAAGGTGGGTGGACAGCATGCTGAGGAAAAGGGCAATAAACTTTCAAAATGGGAGTTACAGACTCAGAGGTAGGGTAGTCAAAGGGTGTCCACAGGGGGGAGTATTATCGCCCATTCTTTGAAACATCACGGTCGATTCCCTACTTCAGCTTCTGGACTCAAAGGCATACACACCGTCGGGTATGCAGATGCCATAACGGTAACTGTGAGCGGTAAGATCCTGGACAATATTTATGATACCATGAGAGGTGCACTCAAAATGCTTGAAGGATGGTGCACGGAACAAGGTCTCTCTGTAAATGCTAGTAAGTCGGATACAGTACTCTTTACTAAAAGGAGGACTGGACTAACAATAGACTCTCTTTGGCTTTTTGGATCGAACATCAACGTATCCAAGGAAGTAAAGTATCTAGGTGTCATCCTGGATAACAAGCTGACTTGGAATAGTCACGTTGATGACAAGATCCAGAAGGGCAAGCGGGTATTGCATCAGTGTAAGAGAGTGTTCGGTCTCATGTGGGGAATCACTCCCAGAGCTGCGCACTGGATCTACCCAACGATGGTCAGACGCTTAATAACATATGCTGCTGTGGTCTGGTGGCCTAAGGTCACCCAAAAGACCGCGAAAAGCAAGTTAGATAGGGTACAAAGAATGGCTTGTATTGGGATTAGCGGAGCTATCCGGACGACCCCAGTAGAAGCATTGGAAGTCTTTCTCGGGCTGCTGCCGTTGGACTTGCATATTATGAAGTCAGCGGCATTAACAGCATTACGTCTGAAGACAACCAATAATTGGTATGGATTCGGCACAGAGAGGGGGCACAGGGGCATCCTGTCACTGCTATATAGCAGTGTAAAGAGGCGCAGATGCCAATGGAGGGAATGGGTAGGCTGAAGATGACTGAAAAGTCACACAGAACACTCATTGAAGACGGCCTCACACATGATGTATGTGAGGAAAATGACATCAGTATTTTTACAGATGGTTCATTAATGGATGACAGAGCGGGTGCTGGAATCTTCTCTAAAGAGTTGGGACTGGCATGCACTCTGAATCTGGGAAGATACGTATCGGTCTATCAAGCAGAAATGCTTGGTCTAATGCATGCGCTAGACCATCTACTGGATGGAAAGGTGCAAGGTAAGAAAATCGATAGCACTCGATAACCAGGCGGCTGCAACAACCTACGGTATCTTCTAAGTTGGCGCTCGAATGTGTTCAGAAACTTAATGGGTGTGCTCGTAGTAATGCGATTACTCTTATGTGGGTGAAGGGACACATTGGTATAGAACAGAATGAAGTTGCAGACGCCTTGGCTAGACAAGGATCTGAAGCTAAATTTTATGGACCGGAACCAGTAGTTGCTCTTAGCAGCGGGAAGGTCGAAGAGTGGATGAAGAAACTTCATCTCACGAGATGGGAGAACTTATCTACTTGTAGACAGGCAAAGGCTTCGTTGAGGCTATCATATATATATATATATATATATATATATATATATATATATATATATATATATATATATATATATATACATATATATCTATATATATATATATATATATATATATATATACATATATATCTATATATATATATATATATATATATATATACATATATATATATATATATATATATATATATATATATATTTTTTAGGGATTAGCCGAATCAGACCACTTATATGGGTCCCTTTTCGTCCCTTAAATCGTGTGTTAATTATTTGTTCGGTTGCAGAATTCTTCTACTTCCTTCCTCATAATAACATCAGGCGTTATTTCAAGCATCTCTTTGTGGGGTATGTTCCACATTTCGAGTTCATCAATAAATTGGCGACCCAGTGTGGACATCCTCCTGCTTGCCAATGCAGGACACTGGCACACTATGTGCGCCGCTGTCTCTGCCTCTTCCATGCATAATCTGCAAATATCAGCATCCTCCCCATCAACAAGACCCATCTTGCTGAGGTGGTACCTGAAATTGCCATGCCCAGTTATTAATGCAGTCAACCAGCTTAGAGTCATACGTCCTAGACTGAGAGCCCTCCCCGATTCACTGCCTCAACGAAGCCTTTGCCTGTCTACAAGTAGATAAGTTCTCCCATCTCGTGAGATGAAGTTTCTTCATCCACTCTTCGACCTTCCCGCTGCTAAGAGCAACTACTGGTTCCGGTCCATAAAATTTAGCTTCAGATCCTTGTCTAGCCAAGGCGTCTGCAACTTCATTCTGTTCTATACCAATGTGTCCCTTCACCCACATAAGAGTAATCGCATTACTACGAACACACCCATTAAGTTTCTGAACACATTCGAGCGCCAACTTAGAAGATACCGTAGGTTGTTGCAGCCGCCTGGTTATCGAGTGCTAGCAAGATTTTCTTACCTTGCACCTTTCCATCCAGTAGATGGTCTAGCGCATGCATTAGACCAAGCATTTCTGCTTGATAGACCGATACGTATCTTCCCAGATTCAGAGTGCATGCCAGTCCCAACTCTTTAGAGAAGATTCCAGCACCCGCTCTGTCATCCATTAATGAACCATGTGTAAAAATACTGATGTCATTTTCCTCACATACATCATGTGTGAGGCCGTCTTCAATGAGTGTTCTGTGTGACTTTTCAGTCATCTTCAGCCTACCCATTCCCTCCATTGGCATCTGCGCCTCTTTACACTGCTATATAGCAGTGACAGGATGCCCCTGTGCCCCCTCTCTGTGCCGAATCCATACCAATTATTGGTTGTCTTCAGACGTAATGCTGTTAATGCCGCTGACTTCATAATATGCAAGTCCAACGGCAGCAGCCCGAGAAAGACTTCCAATGCTTCTACTGGGGTCGTCCGGATAGCTCCGCTAATCCCAATACAAGCCATTCTTTGTACCCTATCTAACTTGCTTTTCGCGGTCTTTTGGTTGACCTTAGGCCACCAGACCACAGCAGCATATGTTATTAAGCGTCTGACCATCGTTGGGTAGATCCAGTGCGCTGCTCTGGGAGTGATTCCCCACATGAGACCGAACACTCTCTTACACTGATGCAATACCCGCTTGCCCTTCTGGATCTTGTCATCAACGTGACTATTCCAAGTCAGCTTGTTATCCAGGATGACACCTAGATACTTTACTTCCTTGGATACGTTGATGTTCGATCCAAAAAGCCTAAGAGAGTCTATTGTTAGTCCAGTCCTCCTTTTAGTAAAGAGTACTGTATCCGACTTACTAGCATTTACAGAGAGACCTTGTTCCGTGCACCATCCTTCAAGCATTTTGAGTGCACCTCTCATGGTATCATAAATATTGTCCAGGATCTTACCGCTCACAGTTACCGTTATGGCATCTGCATACCCGACGGTGTGTATGCCTTTGAGTCCAGAAGCTGAAGTAGGGAATCGACCGTGATGTTTCAAAGAATGGGCGATAATACTCCCCCCTGTGGACACCCTTTGACTACCCTACCTCTGAGTCTGTAACTCCCATTTTGAAAGTTTATTGCCCTTTTCCTCAGCATGCTGTCCACCCACCTTATAATGGTTGGGCTGACTTCACGAGTAGCAAGGGCCATCCTTAGCTTATCGAAACCAATCTTATCGAAGGCACCTTCTATATCCATAAAAGTAGACATAGATATCCCTCCACAAGACAGTTCCCTCTCCGCTACTCGAACGAGTTCGTGCAGGGCCGTTTCAGTGGATTTGCCAGCTCTGTACGCGTGCTGACACCTGCTCAGTGGTTTTGTCAGATGCGTTGTCCTTTCCATGTAGTCCGCCAGTACTCCTTCCATACATTTAAGCAGAAAGGAGGTCAAGCTAACCGGCCGGAAAGATTTAGCCTCTGAGTAGTCCCTTTTTCCCGGCTTTGGAAGAAAGACAACCTTAGTTTCTCTCCATTGAGTCGGGATATATCCTGTAGCCAGGCAAGTAATAAATATTCCCAGAAGCCTTTCTACCAGAGCTTCTGCACCCCACTGAAGTAGGGCTGGAAATATCCCGTCTGTACCCGCTATTTTGAATGGAGAGAAACGCTTAATGGCGTTTATCACTCCATCTCTGGTGACTATCCTTTCAGCTTCCAATCTTTCATTCCTGTTTGCACTCTTGCGGGTGGCTTCCCAAGGATCTTCCGATCTAAAGCATCCTGGAAAATGCACCTCCATCAGGTATTTCAGTGACTCTCCGATTGTCTCTGTAAAGGATCCATTCGTTTTGCAAATTAATCCCAACTTTGACACCGGGTCCTTTGATATGATCCTCTGTAATCTACATACATCGGTCATATATTGCATATTTGAGCAGAATTCCCTCCACGTTTTCCTTTTACGGTTGCGTAGAGTCTTCTTCAGCTCCCTTTTCTTTGACTTGTAGTCGTCCCATGCATTGGGGTCCCCTCTCATGTGACGATCAAAAGCATTCCTTGTCTCCTTTTTCATGGATTCCAGTCCCCCATTCCACCATGGAGTGGGATCTCCTTCGTCCACTACCGTCAGAGGACATGAAGCTTCAAATGCTTTGATCATGGCTGAGCTGATAGCCCTCACCTGATACTCAACATCTGCGCTTGTTCTAGGTCTCTTAAACCTCCTTGGCAATAATTCCTCAAGAACTTCGCAGTACCTTGTACAATCCGTTCGTTTCGGTATCCTTACCATTCTACAGTCGTTCCTATGTCTTTTATCGGACGTAATCCCAAACTGAATGGCCCTGTGGTCCGACATGGTTAGTCTATCCACAACCCTCCAATCCAAAATCCTATCCAACATTTTGACATTCGTCAGAGTAACATCAATAACCTCGCAACGACGTGCGTCGACAAAGGTCGGTTCTGATCCCCTATTGGCAACTTGTAGACCAAATCTTTCTATAAATTCGAGTAGACACTCTCCTCTATAGTTTTCATTGCTGCTGCCCCACACAGAACTGTGCGCATTGTCATCGCAGTCTAAGATCAGACCAACCCCCTTACCATCACAGAATCTCACTAGAGCTTCCACCTCTCTCGAAGGTGGTTCGTCTGGAGAATCGTATGGAAGGTATGCTGATGCGATCATAAATGATTCCGCACCGTCACCTATTCTCACTACTGTGAGATCCGGTGAACACAAGTTAGACATTAGAATCGCACGTATCCCATGTCTAACTAAAATGCATGTCCTCAACTTCCCCTCTGTTTGTGGATAAAACAAAGTGGTCTTTTGTGCAGATAGGCCTTTTATCCTTCCATGAAGGATCCAGGGCTCCTGAACTAGTGCAATGTCAAGCTCATCCTCATCGAAGCTCCGCACCATAATTGCTGATGCTGCTTTGCTGTGGGGAATATTGAGTTGACACACATTTAGTGGTTCCTGGCGCGGGCCCATATATATATATATATATATATATATATATATATATATATATATATAAAGTTTTTCTATAAATTTGTGAAAATCTTGTGAACATATATTTTCAGTTTTGTGGAAAATGTCTAATTGTTCGGAAAAATATGATTGCTTCTGCAATGTCTGCGGCAAGCATAAACTGAATGAACATAAAGTTTCCTTCTTCAACAGCAAAGTTGAGGACATTTACAAAATGTATGTTAATATGAACTGGATATTTTACCAGATGAGCAGTGGATGCCAAAGCATTGCTGTCAAAATTATTAGAACAGCTTTATGCAATGATCCAAAGGTTATTTAATTCTTATTTAAGTTTGTAGTATAGTACAGTAAAATTTTAGAATTGTTATAGATCAGCGAGATTCGATGCAGTTGTAGAGCAATGCATTGAAATGCGTTTCCATGCGTTAGATAGATCCAGGGAGCACAACGACACTGTTTGTTATGTGTGTCAAAACAAAGGTATATATTAACTGAATAGACATAGGGAAAAGCATTATGTCTATAAAAAAGTACCATCAGCTTAGCTCCCAGTATCAGATTCTGATTAGGTTCCAGTACCTGTACCACTGCTTCGAAATCCTAGTATACTTTTTGGAACCAAGTTGATAGCCCTTATGCAGAAAGAGAAGCGACATTGCAACCATTATAAATAACGCAAAATCACTTGAATGCCTTAGCAAGGAAGCTGAATTTATCAAAAAACAAAGCAGAAAATTTATTTGAAGACTTAATTTGCTTGAACTCGGAGATGAAAATACATTTTTTCGTAATCGCCAAGACATATTTTTATCTTTTTTTCAGTCAATGAAGCAAACGCGTTTGTTATATACAGTATAACCCCGGAAATTTGCGTATCTTTATATATTCCAGTAAGAAGAGTTTGCAAGCTGTACTTTTATTTAGATAACTCTAAACTTTCAATTACAATTGCGTATGGAGTCGACATTAAAGAATCATATGATTCTATAAAATTGATATTAGATGCGGTGTATTATGAAGTGCGCATGTGGCGTGTCTGTTGTGACTTAAAATTAATTGTTTTTCTTTCCGGTATCCAGTCTGGGTATGCAAAATATGGATGCTTTCTATGTCAGTGGGACAGCAGATAGAGTGGCGACCAATATTCCAAAAAGCTTTCGGAACTGACAACTAAAGGGCAATTAAGGGAGTATATTGTAATATATTGTATGTTCATCATCGGCTGGTACCATCTGAAAAAATTAGTCTGCCACTATCGCATATTAAATTTGGTGTGGTAAACAAATTTTGATAAATGTTTAGATATAAATAGATCAGCAGTTAATATTGAAGACATTGTTTTCAAAACTCAGCGAGGCAAAGGTTAAAGGAGGTAGAAAATTTTGGAAATTGAGCCTTTGTTATTCCATTCACACCAAATACATTTTAAAAATTTTCAATTCTACAGGTGTTCTTAATGATAACTAAAGAGATAAGAAAATTTATGCAAAATGCTGCATTTTGCGTAAAGTTTACTCCAAAGAAACTCATTGTTCCTTTCTGTTCCTAATTGCTCGAACAATGGTTGATAATATTGTTACGTTTTTATTTTGTGAACGTTTAATTCTACTCGATCACTGGATTCTGTTAATAACAATTGCAGTACTTATTTTGTACTATCTATGTTCAACAACAATTTATTTAATCAAGTATTTACAATACCTTCTTAATGTACTTGCAAATTTTGCCTCTGATACTGTATCAATGTTTGCGCTACCACTTTCGGAATTAAATTAATTAAATTTGTCAACAACTGGAACTATTTATACTCTGTGGCAACACTCCAGAATCTTCCTTTATCGTAGTCAATATTCTTATCTTTCTTTCTCGTTGGCTTGTTTTGGCTATCGCCTATTTCTTTTTGTTGTTGACATTTGATGCTGCCATTATTCGTGCCATTCACATATAGTGATGAATAACCAGCAATCAATACTCGTTACAATATTTTAACATAAAATTCAAAATACTGTCATAAAAACTTAATTTGTTGAATTCCTACGTGGACTACTTTGAGCATGCATTGGTGGAATTCGATTAGCATGGATAATGATTTCATCGGACATATCTACCTATTGAAGACCGATGTAAAGACAAGGGTATTCACGCTTTAATAACGGATTTGTGCCTGACACTGTTTGACGACAGTGTATAATTGCCAACAACTAAATGAAAAGTGGTTAGGTTGAAAATTTTTCCCATACATACCAACTACATAAAATTAGGCTCTGTGTAACATTTCTACAAAAACTCGTTGTAAATGCGATATGTCATTTGTGTTAGGTTTGAAATATTAGTGCGTTTAGAGTCGTATAGTAAATTTTTGTGGGAATATTTTTGTGTAACTTTGCTTCTCATGCGAAAATTAATCAAAACATCTAAACAAGTTATCAAGTTTTTCAGCAAAAGATGGTGGGCTCTTGAAGGTATGCAATCGTATAAAACCATTCATTCAAATTTGTCTTGCACTCGGTGTTATATTGCTACAGAATGTAACAACACAGTTTTAAAATGCCTTAACTGTGGTGGCTCGGATCAAATGTTTAAATGTTTTAAATTTAATGCTCTGATTCTGACTCAAAAACGCGACTTTGTTAAACAACATAATTTGTGCTTCAATTGTCTTTCAGCGGAGCACAAAGTAAGCAATTTTTCGTCAAAGCAGAAATGTCATACTTGCGGTGAACAACATCACACATATCTCCATGATGGTCAATTCTCATATGGTCATCTATAATTGTCGTCTTATTCAATACAGAGTAACAAAATAAGAAATCAAAAGGTTATCCTACCCATTGCAGTCGTGCGCGCTTCAACATCAATGGCACAAGGCTTGTAAGGTGCTCATGGACTCAAGGTCAATGGAAACATTTATTTCTGAAGACTTAGTTCAATGGTTGCGTCCTTTGCTGTTTTCAAGCGTCTATTTTAATATCAATACGAATTTATATACAATTGAAAGTATTATCCATCGCTAGCTACTTTTTCCCATCTTTCTTTTTCGATCTACGAATCAAACCAATATTTGACTTCGACAAACAGAAGTGTTGCTCAGGTAAGCACTGAACAAGTAGTAGTTGGAAGGAGCAATGTCTGGAATATACAGCGGTGAGGTAAAACTTCCCATTTCAACGTTTCCAAATATGTTTTGACCGGTTAAGCAATATGCAGTCGAATGTTGTCATGCTGCAAAATCACTTTGTCGTATCTCTGCTCGTATTGCGGCCGTTTTTCTTTCAGTGCTCGGCTAAGACGCATCAATTGTTGTAGGTAGCGATCACTTATGATGGTTTCGTTCGGTTGTTCGGTTGGAGCAACTCATACTACACCGCATAATATATCCTTCGCCTTTATTTAACACAAACTCGGTCATTTTCGATGCAATAAGAAATAATTATTTTGTTTAAAACTCAATAGAATACAAACTAAATATGGTTGACAAATGCCACAGCTTTTCAACAAATCAAAAATTCGCTGTTTATGTCAACCACATATCACAGCCAGAGCCATCTTTTGAAAATGGACAGAATTAAGTTGTACACCCCATATCAAAGGGGCCGGCTAAGTCAAGACTAGTAGTTGAGAATGGGCGCGAGAGAGCTGTGCGTTCGGTTGGTAATGCAGGCATTATTTGAATGTAATGCTTCTGCTTGTTGAGAATGTAAGGTTTGCATTTATGCGCCGTCGTTTTTACTAAGTTTTTAAATTAGGGATCCAAATTCCATGCGTAACAGGCGCATAAGCTGTTTGTTGTAGTTGTGAATCGAAAGCACTTCAACAAGTGCTACGAACAATTGTTCGTAGCACTTCGTAAATGGTCCAGAATATGGGAGATGTATTAGAAATCTCCTTCTGTAAGAAAGACCAGGTGAGTTTGTTAAACGTTATTTGACGCGCATTACGCCCTGTGACGAATTTAGCGAATGCATATCAATTTTACGGGAAATCGGAGCTTCTTGGATAAATCCGCATATTCCTGAGAGAAATGGCGTTTTTGGAACAATGTAATGAGACTGTTACTCGTGAGAGTTATCTCTCTGGTGAAGATATTCAGAGAGGTAAAGGCGTATCGTGTTCGTCGTGTAACTTGGGCATTATTGAAATACTGTATGATATATATGACACGTAAGGTGCGAGAAAGGGCAGAAAAACGATTCAAAATATCATTGGAGTTTTCTGATCTCACGTAGTGGGATTTTATAAATATCGTCTAGGGAATGGGACTTAAAGCCACATCTTGGCAGAGGTTCCGTCTGTAGTCAGATCGGTTGGGTTATCGGAGGAACTGCAGCATTAATGAATCCAACATCTGCGCTATTAACTGCGCTTCAAAGCTCTAATCGGGGGTAAAGGAGTGTTTTAAATGGGCGACGCGTCTTTTGCTGTCTTGACCATCTTTGGCGCTAACCATCCATCAAGTTCAAATAATTTCGCAATAATAGAAAGATTTTCACGTTTAGTGAAGGACGCTTTGTCCCGGGAATGAAAAAGAAGCAATTTCCATCTGAACCCAAAGATTTTTGTGGTACTCTCACCTGAGATATTTAAAAACTCTAAGCGTAGAAGATGATGATAGGGCAAGATTGCAACGATCCGTTGGTGGTTCGATGTCCACTTTCTCAACGAAAATCCTGTGGTACGTAATACCGAAATAAAATGGTCACAAGCTAGGATAACTTCATCCAACATATTAGCTCCAACAAGTACATTGTCTGCATACATAGAGTTTTTGAGAAAATGCAAAGCGATAGTGTCAGTTATTTCGTTTTCTTATGCGAGTTGCAAGAATATTCTAATAGTTAAGTATGGAGTACCATAGATAACAAATGTCACAGTTTGCAATTCAAAACTTTGACCATTTTTCGTGGGTATTTTGCAAAAATATATACGTTGATTGCACCTTTGGTAAGAATGTAAGAAAATCTGCCAAAACAGCTTCTCAATGTCGGCATTAAACACAAATTGATAGAATCGCTATCTTAAAAGTAAAATCATTAGGTTTGATTGAAGTATAAACTCTGAGTAAAGGACGTTATTCAGAATTTTGCCAGTAGATAGAGTAGAGGCGTTAAATACCACATGGAGGTTTGTGAGAAATAGAAATTCGTTCCAGAGGAACTGTGCGCGCGCTGAATTGCACGAAACACATTACCACAGATATTGGGGGAATTCCTTTTGGAATGGTAGTGAAACAAGAAACGCCCGTTTTTATTTCGAAATGTAGTTTTCCGGTAATATTCTTCGCAATGACTCTTGCGGCGATTTGCGAGTAGCCTTTGGGATTTCTTCGAGTTCCCACAATTTAGAAATTTGTTGATTTAAGAACAATGATGAAGACGCGTAGCGACCGGTTATAGCCCATCCAAAAACCGTATTTTGAACAATTAAGGATCCTAAAATATTTTTGCAAATTCCTTCAATTATTATCGAAGGACATAGGACTAGGTCCACAGGGGACCTTTGAGCTCGCGTGGTACCTGCACGCAAGGTACCACGCGGCATCGTCGCGACCCTCCTGACCATTCGACTCATTCCTCAGAGGCCAGTAGAAACCCATTACCTTCTCAGCAGCAGTAGTCATGGAATGGGATATATGTGTAAACCGTTCGCATGCATCATTAAGAGGGAAAGTGTTCAGCATAATCACATCTAATTGTAGAGTGCGTTAAGCATTTGCTGTCTCTAGTGACTGCTTACCGACGTCAAGCTTTCTCTGTGTGAGACTTCGTTTGTTCTTTGCGACACATAAATGCAATCGCAACTCAGCTGCAACAAGGTAGTGATCCGAGTTGATGTTGGCACCACGGATCGATCTCATATTGATCACACTGGATGCATGTCTTCCGTCCATTACCACGTGTTCAATTGGGATTATCGATAATATCGCAGACAGCCACATCGTTTTATGGATGACGAGTTGTTGAAACCTGGTACTGCTAATTACACGTTTCATGCTAAGTGAAGTTGATGAATTTTTGACAATTGGACCAGAAGTACCTCCTTGCCAATCCTGGTATTAAAGGCGCCAAGCACGATTTTGATATCGTGACGGTAGAAGTGGTCATAAGCTTCTTGAGAGCGCTGAAAGAAGCTCTCTTCGATCGCATATTCCTTCTTATCTGTCGGAGCGTGGGCACACATTACGCTGGTTTAAAAAAATGGCCTTAATGCGTATTGTTGCAAGCCGTTCGGTCACAAGTTTGATGTCGCAATCCCTTTTTGAAAATAAATAAATAAAAGTTAGTGCCTCTGTCCATCACAACTGCAATAAATATCACAGGAGATTCTTTTAGAGCAACTCTGTCATGTCCAAAGCATTTCCTACAGAGCTTTAATATAAGCCTTATATTTATGGAGTACATCAACCAGCTGGAGAGAGGTACCTTCATCATCCTTCATCAGGGATCGAATATTCGTAAATCGTGGTTCGAATTTCGTTTACGGGGGTCATCAACAAAAGTAGTTCGGCTAGTTCTTATCCGAGGTACGTTTCTATTTTTCATTGAAGGAAAGCTTTGCGCGGTGGGTCTTAAGTCCAACGCGCAACCTCTAACCGAGGAAGTTTTCTCCACTTAAATCAGCCGCCTCCCAGCGGGTGCCACTAAGACGTTGCCCGGTTGTCTCCACGTAGAGGACCCTATTCAAAATGAAAGTACTATAGCATAGGAAGCAGAACAAACTACATGACGTCCAGTGAGTTGATTTGCGATGAGTTCAATAAGGGTTGCACTATCCTCACCAGGTTGAGGCTATCTTGCGAAAACACTACTAGACCACTTAAACAATTTCAAAATTGGTCAAAAATTTAAATGCTATCGATCCGAAAAACCTATATATTAAAATTTTTGGAGGAAATAATATTTTTTTCTTTTAATTACTAGCATAAAAATTTTACAACGCATAGTTTTTGACTTAAAGTTTCTCCAAGAAAAATAAGACATTTTTTTTTAAATCGATGAATAAATGTCTTAAATGAGGAAGCAAAATTAATACTCTTTTGATTTTCATCGTATTTTTTCCTGTTGAACCCCTTCCCCCTTCCAATGCCATGTTGTTTTAACAGTAAAAGGAAAGCCAGATATAAGTTATTTAATACAGTAATATTCAGTATGAACACAGCTTTGGTGGTGAACTGGACGGAATATTTAAAAGCGTTTGGAAAAAACTGGTTCAATATGTGGATATTTCGAACATCCACTATATTTATCCACTAATATTAGGGTGATTTTCGTATATTCCCAAACCAGGAAATCTCGAAAATTTTCGGGAAGGCACTATTTTGCAACCTTTTCAGCTATACAAAAATTATCAGTTTGACAATTCGACTAGAGTGTCCTTGTAAAATGTTGTAAAGTATTGCTTATTGTCATTTTCTAGCATAAAAGTAGCACTGAAATATTTTTCAAACTGTTTTACCTCTAAATTTTTCCAGACTCTCGATAAATGCGTTGTATATAATTTTTGATATTCTTTTTCGAAGGTGCAATAATTTCTGTTTTGAGGTTTTCGATGAATTTTCGGGTTTATTTAATTTTATTAAATTATTTGCTGTAATTTGTATCATTCCAAAACGTCAAAGTTATGCAAAGCAACAGGGTTGCGCGGAAGCTGCCGATCGAATTAGTATAGATACTGCAAAAAACCATTCCTGTCTGTAATTGGTATTTCACTCACACAAATTCTGTTTGCATCTTATATTTAAACGTTTTATTTTGATTTTGGCTTTTTTGTGTTACTTTACAAATTCTAATGCATTTTTGTGTTCCATGGTTATTTTAAATCAGTTAGTTATTGTATTCATAACCCAGTAGTTCTTAGTTTTCCTATTTCACCCATTATTAAATATAATCACAAAAATAATTTTAATAGAACCACATATAAACAAGATTCCGCATTGTTTGGTCGCAAATCACTTGTTCAATCTCACAAATCCTCTACAATCACTTTACTGAGTTTTTATTCCATTGATCGTCAGCTACTATTCAAACAACTACCATGTGAAGTGTGAAGTAATCAAAGCGTAATCTTGTTTAGAAGATTTGTGATTTATGTTAAATCGTAAATATAACATAGCAAGTTGAAGCATTTTGGTTACTATTTTTGTTGTGTCCAATCTGTCAATAACATTTTTTACTTTTTACCGATTTATATCTATTTCCACCTCTATCTAACATCGTCAATTTCTGTGATTTTTGGTTATTGTCACATTATCTCTATCTGTGTCTCTTAGTTTTTATTTCTGTCTATAACTGTATTTCTATGTCTCATGCGTTCTATATTCATAGGAATATATATATATATATATATATATATATATATATATATATATATGTATATATATATATATATATATATATATATATATATATACATATATGTATATATATATATATATATATATATAAATATATATATGTATATATATATATATATATGTATATATATGTATATATACACACACACATATATATGTATATATATGTGTGTGTGTATATACTACTAAAATATAAAGTACTCATCTCTTGATTGATATTAACACAAATATTTTTTCAATTTTCCATTTTACATTTTGAATTCCGTGCACATTTTCAAATACTGAAACTGTTAACTAAAACGAAAAACGATTGGAAATATATCAATTGGAAAAATCACTCGAATCAATGAATCATAATATAACCCATTGTGGACAATAACACAAAAACGCCATAAACACCATTACGCCAAAATGCATACCCCAAACACACACAATATTCTATCTCTATCACAGTGATTTGTGCTCAAGGCCTGATAGCGAAGGATAAAAGCGGTACGAGTGATCCATATGTGACGGTGCAGGTTAGCAAAGTGAAAAAGCGTACGCGCACAATGCCGCAGGAATTAAATCCTGTGTGGAACGAGAAATTCCACTTGTGAGTATTAATTTTTATTCCCACAATTCTTTATTTTACTTTCACTTTTAAATTAAAATTGTTCACATTTAAAATGTTTGTTGTTCATATTAAAAACATTTCAGAAAGTGTTATTTTGATATTATTTTATTGGTACTATTTGTGGCGGATATGATTGAAAATAAATAACGAAATTATTATTTATGCGGTGCATATATTATATGTATATTAAGGTTGAATGATTTTGAATAGATCATTTTTATTATTTCTTTGTAATCGAATTGAAATAAAATGTTACTTTTGTATATGATAATAAATCTTACAAAATAGGTGTTAGCTTCATATCAAAAGGTACTCATATGCTAAAAATCTAAAATATTTGTTTATTTTTATTTTTTTAGAACTTGTTTTTAAATACAATGTATTAAATTTACATGCAAATGCAAAAACATTGCATTTCTAATTATGGTTATCAGAAAAGTTATGCAAATTCGTCTTTAACACTAACTAAAATAAAGAATTCTTTATGTTTATATTAATTTTTCTAAGGGTTTTCAATAAAATTTTCGGGATGCTCCATTAAATAATATAGTAGACAACAATTTTCGTATCTGGGCGCTTTTGAGATCAACCTCATTGGATATATTCGTATAGGTGGTGGTGCTACTATAACTGGATGCAAACGTGGTGGAGGAGTCCTCATGGATGCAAGGCGTTTGTTTTGTTTTTCTCTTGAAGAGTTGTATAACTCTGATTCGATTCTGGATCAACTTTACGTTTCTATTCGTGCTCGCTGCTTGTATATGTTTCCTATATTCCCCCAAATAGTTCATTCGAATTAAATAAAACCCATATGGATAATACAGTATGATTTTTTAGCGACTTTCTTTGGCAACACTGTTTTTGGCAACTCAGTTGTTTTCGTGTAACATATTACAGTCAAGCATGTTCGTCTATAATTTAACCATGAATCGCCTTACAAACGAACAACGCTTGCAGATTATTGAATTTTATTATCAAAATTCATGCTAGGTTAAGAAAGTGCATCGTGCACTTTCTTGCGTTCAGCGACGAAACTAATTTCTGGTTGAATGGATACGTGATCAATCTAAATTGCCGTATTTGGTGTGAAGAGCAGCCAGAGGCATTGCAAGAACTGTCAATGCATCCCGAAAAATGCACTGTTTGGTGTGGATTACGGGACGGTGACATCATTGGACCGTACTTTTTCAAAGACGACGAAGGCAAGAACGTTACTATGAATGGCGAGCGCTACCGTGCGATGATTATAACCTTTTTTTGCCCAAAATGGAAGAGCTGAGCCACATGACACACAGCACGCGAAACAATGGCTCAATTGAGGGGCGAGTTTGGAGAACAGTTTATTTCACGTTTGGGGCCGGTCAATTGGCCACCTAGATCGTGCGATTTAACGCCTTTAGACTATTTTTTGTGGAGCTATGTTAAGGCTCATGTCTATAGCGACAAGCCCGCAACGGTTGACGCACTGGAAGCCAATATTTAAGAATTTATTCATGAGATACCAGACGATATGCTGGAGAGAGTATGCTAAAATTGGACCCAGCGTATGAACCATTTGAGACGCAGCCGTGGTCAACATTTACATGAAATCATGAAAGATCGTTCTATCGACTCAAACAAAGATTTCATACGTTTATCTAAATTTTATGTGTTTTTTTTTAAATCAAATCCGAAGGTTCTGAAAAAATAACCCTGTATATCACATGCCCAATGTAGGTGCTACATTGACAATTTAGAATCTGTCCAGAAGCAGTTTTTGTTATTTGCTTTGCGCTCCTTTAATTGGGACCTTTTCACCAATCTTCCTCTCAATGAAAATCGCCTCAAACTGTTAGAATTCCCAACACTTGACAGTGGAAGAGTGATGTTAAATGTTTGTTTCGCCACTAAGTTACTCAATTGTGAAAATTAATCTCTTTTTTTACTAAACGAGATGAATTTATGTGTACCTTTTTGTGTCTCCTTTGTAGATATTTTAACCCATGAAAGTTAAGAATGTGTAAAAGTTATTTCATTATTTGATCCTGTAAGATGCATGTGCAACGACTTTAATAACTATTCATACGTTGCTTATAATATTTATTGGAATGCTATAAAATCCGCTATACTTATGCTTTACTATTGAATTATTTGTTTCGTTTTTAATTTTTAGTTTCGAAGCAGTTTTGGTTTTAATTTAAAATTTTTAGTTTTATCTTTGAAGCAAGCTGTTGATTGTAATAATCTGTAGGTCCGTTTACAGCCACTTGCACTTCAGCTTCGCGTGCTGAGAACAACCGGGCTGTTGCAGATCGGTCACCAGTTTCGTACGTTGTGCGAACGTGCCCCTCTGTCGGTTGGGCAGGTAAGTGGGGCTCGTCGTTTACAAAAAAATTCGTCAAAAGTTCCAAGCTGAGAGAAATATAAACTTTTATGAGATCGCATGGCGACAAACTTTTTATACTTCTCTTTCATTACTGTTGTTCGTTTTAAATTTTGGACAATATTAGAAGGGATCTACTTATTTTAGCCCGTTCCGAACGGCAGAACCCTTTTGACATCACTTTTTCTGAGCTTTTTCACCAAGTTCTTTTAGAAGCTTTTTCAAGGAAAGTTGTTACTGTCGGAAGAATTGCCAATTGCTTGCCGACAGGTGAACACCGTTCGAAAGAAAAATCTTTCCGATATTAAATTTGTTATGCATCAGCCGGAGATTGAATCACGACCTATAGATCAGAAGGCCAACACACTAACCACTGAGCTACGACACCCCAACATATATATATATATATATATATATATATATATATATATATATATATATATATATATATATACATATATATATACAGTGGCTCCCAGCTTATTTCGTACAGTGACAGTTTAAAAATTGCTGCAGTCGTAATTCCTAATATAGCAAAAATTTGAACAAAATATAAATGCCATTTTTGAAAGGAAGGTTTGTTTTTTATTTTCCAAAATTTACTTTTTCAAAATTTTAGTGTTTGACACTATAAAAAAATAAAATAAGAAAAAAATAGGAAAATTCATGTCACAGCTTATTTCGTACAGTCTCTTTAAGTTCAAACTAAAAACAAAGTAAGTTGATTTTAATATTTAGTATGACATCCCTTAGCGTTAATGACAGCCTGGAGTCTACTTGGCATTGAATCCACCAATTTTTGAGTGATGTCGGGTGTGATTTTTTTCTATTCCTCCATCAGTACCTTCTTTAGGTCTTGCTTATTAGAAATCTTGTGTGTTCTTATTTTATTGTCCAAAATATACTAAAGATTTTCAATCACATTCATGTCAGGTGACTGTGGTGGTGGAGACATCAAGTGTGAGCAGTTCAAATAAGCCAAGATTGCACAATCCCAGATTTATGTTTTGGGTCATTATCTTGGTAATACCGAAATTCTTCCCGCAAACCCAGTTTGTCTGCACTTTGAAGTAAATTGTTTTTCAGAATCTCGAGGTACTTC
Source organism: Megamerina dolium (assembly GCA_963854835.1). Classification (NCBI taxonomy): domain Eukaryota; kingdom Metazoa; phylum Arthropoda; class Insecta; order Diptera; family Megamerinidae; genus Megamerina; species Megamerina dolium. The sequence continues at coordinate 11,247,820 of OY978530.1, forward strand.
ATTTTGTCCATTGTTCCCTCAATAAAAACCAATTCACCTACTCCAGCTGCTGACATACAGGCCCAAACCATCACGCTACCGCCACCATGCTTCACTGTGGGCTTAAGGTTCTCCTTGTTTAGCTCGGTATTAGCTTTACGCCAAACATATGACATTCCGTCCGAGCCAAAAATATTAAACTTAGACTCATCCGCGAAAATAACGGTATTCCAGAACGCAGGAGTATTAATAATATGCTCTTTGGCGAAGTCAAGTCGGCGTTGTATATTCATTTTTGAAATGAATGGTTTCTTTCGGGCTACTCGACCGTTCAAGTCATGATTGCGCAGCACACGTCGGACAGTTTCAGCACTGGATGATTTTCCTATTTCACGCTGAACCTCTGCAGCCAACTTCGGAGTGGATAACTTTGGATTTTTCTTAATTTTTCGTACAATATAACGCTCGTCTGATGCGTTGAAAATCTTATTAGGTGCTTCTCTGCCCTTGTTCTCCAACCGATTTTCGCGAATGAAGCGTTGAATGATGTATTGGACAGTTGAGGCACTTAAATTTGTCATTTCAGCAATTTTTCGCACACTCTGACCTTTCCTAAAATGGTTAATTACCAGTTTACGCTGTTCCATCGTTGTACGACGACCCATAACGCTAAATGTTTAATTTACAGCACTTTAACTATTTAAAATAAGAATAATAAAAATTGTTATAATAGTTAAAAAGGTCCAAAAACTCATACAATTCAAAAAAACTTTGTAACTGCGCGGCAGAATGAAACTTACTTACATTGAAGTTTGTGTACGAAATAAGATGTGAGCTGAAAATCAGCTGATCAATAGTTTTTCTCTCTTGCATGACAAAAAGAACAATTTTTGGGGTTCCCCGTTTTCTTATTAGGTTTACTAAACACATACACAGACATCTACATTCAAAACTTATCGATAAGTTTTTTAGTTTCGATGTTACAGCCATTTACATAAAAATATATACACTGTACGAAATAAGCTGTGAGCCACTGTATATATATATATATATATATATATATATATACATATATATATACATATATATACATATATATATATATATATATATATATATATATATATATATATGTATATATATATATATATATATATATATATATATATATATATATATATATATATATATTTGTATATGTATATAGTATAATTATATACTATAATTCTAGAATTCTATGATAAACATGCATTAAATGCTTAATAAATATAGAAATGTAGTCTATAAATGTTCAAAATGTTTTTGTGAAAATTGCGATTTTATTGCAATCGTTTTTACATTAACGGTTGATGTAAAAAAACTAAAAGAAAAATTCTTCGACTTATCACAACAAACAAAAACAACTGCAGGTGAATCGATGGATTCCCTCAAAACATGTCGACTTCTTCCTACACCGAATCCGTATTCTGCCAGAAAGATTGGAAAAAGTAGTGACTAACTACAGACAATACTTTGAACATTGAATGTATAACCAATTTTTCACAATAAAATTTAAATTTCGAGAGGTGACGTAGCTCAGTGGTTAGTGCGTTGGCCTGTAGGTCGTGGGTTTAATAATTTGTGATCTACATCCCAAATATTGTTGTCCGAGATTACATATTGAGTTAGTTATAACAGGTTAACATCTTTGAAAACTCCGAAGTTAGTCTCTTTTCGTTGCCGCGCGTGGGCGTGGTAGCGAACATGTGATGCCCATTACAAGTAGCATCCACAATTTTGGACTATAACTGCAAACTTTTTTTAATATGTAAAGATTTGTGTGAATATCTTACTAATCAGCTAGGTGGCAGTCCGGGGGACTGATGGATGGAATGATGGACGGACGTACATCTGTAAGCCGATTAGTCAGGCAACGCTGTTTAAGAATATATATAGGTTTCTGCATCTTCGGATATTCTAGAAGGGGTTACAAAAGCAGACCAAAATGAGTATGCCCTTGAAATTGTACTGGTCATAAAAATTCTTCTGCGTTTGCTTTCTTCTTTACATATTTCACTAGATTACTTGCTCTGCCACCAACGTGACTTCTCCGATTCATATCTGTATATAGACCAGCTTTGTTAAGCATAATTTCGTCTACTGTATCTGGTCGGAAAGAGTTTGCTCAAAACACTCAATAACTGATGTTTGAAGTTAACGACACGGTCGCAAATTCTCATCTACTAAAGTTATAATGGATTGATTATTATTAGTCTGTTATACGTCACCGTAAACGTACTTATGTCCTTAAAATTCCCTGTAAAATTTGGTGTGTCTTTACAAGCCGTGTCTATAGAAGTTTGCATCTTTGTTTGTGCTTACGTTTTCTTCTATTTCTTAAACAAATTTGTTTGTTTAATTTTTCTACTTATTTTGACTTAACTGTTCTTCTAATAACTTTCTCGCAATATTAGATACGGTAATAAACTCTGAAACCTGTGGTTACTCTTTTCTTTCTTCGGTATTTTATTCAATAACTTAATAATAACTCCTTGTTCTTAATCACACTGATGAAATAAGAAAATGAATGATAATTAGTGCTTTCAACTGGCAATAAGATAATAAAAAAATTATCTACAGGAATATATTGACAAAAGTAAAAATCTTCATGAAACATTTTTTTGTCGTTTCTGAATTTGGGTCGTTGTTCGTTTTTGCAACTGCCGATTCGGTTTTTCAACTACCCATTTTCGGTTCAACTACTGGTTATTTTAAGCTCTCTTAAAGATATATATAATTTCTTATCATATAAGAAATTTTGCTTCTTTTTCGAACTTCATTACAGTAATGAAAGAGAATGAGCCCTTCGGGGCTTTAAGTGTCACATATTTATTTTTATATATAAACAAGGTGCGACAATTATGTATTAAGACTGCCTCTGGAAAACACAATTAAAACACGATATCTGCTAATTTTTCGGAATATTTATTCTAAATCTTCTCCTCCTGATTCAATGCACTTGTTACATCGATTTAATAGTGATTCAAACGCGTGTTCCAGCTCATTTTTCTGAATTGCCTCCAGTACCCTCGTTGAAGCCCGTTGTATGGTCTGAATGTCAACAAAAAAGCATCCTTTCAACTTCAATTTCAGTTTTGGGAACAAAAAGAAGTCGCACGGTGCCAAATCAGGTGAATACGGCGGGTGATTCAACACACAGACCTGATTCTGAGCCAAAAATTGACGAATAATGAGTGCTGTGCAACTTTTTTCTCTCTTTGCTCCAAAATTTCAACATCAAACGAACATGTGTTTTGTAAAATGAATGTCAATAAACATTAAATGTCCACCAAATGCCATGAAATTTTGACAGCAGAGGAAGGTTGAAGCTTCAAAACGCATAGATGGCACGCTTGGTTGCTGAGATACGGTTGGAGGCTTAATACATAATTGTCGCACCTTGTATATATATATCACACATATAATATATATATATATATATATATATATATATATATATATATATACAGTGGCTCCCAGCTTATTTCGTACAGTGACAGTTTAAAAATTGCTGCAGTCGTAATTCCTAATATAGCAAAAATTTGAACAAAATATAAATGCCATTTTTGAAAGGAAGGTTTGTTTTTTATTTTCCAAAATTTACTTTTTCAAAATTTTAGTGTTTGACACTATAAAAAAATAAAATAAGAAAAAAATAGGAAAATTCATGTCACAGCTTATTTCGTACAGTCTCTTTAAGTTCAAACTAAAAACAAAGTAAGTTGATTTTAATATTTAGTATGACATCCCTTAGCGTTAATGACAGCCTGGAGTCTACTTGGCATTGAATCCACCAATTTTTGAGTGATGTCTGGTGTGATTTTTTTCCATTCCTCCATCAGTACCTTCTTTAGGTCTTGCTTATTAGAAATCTTGTGTGTTCTTATTTTATTGTCCAAAATAGACTAAAGATTTTCAATCACATTCATGTCAGGTGACTGTGGTGGTGGAGACATCAAGTGTGAGCAGTTCAAATAAGCCAAGATTGCACAATCCCAGATTTATGTTTTGGGTCATTATCTTGGTAATACCGAAATTCTTCCCGCAAACCCAGTTTGTCTGCACTTTGAAGTAAATTGTTTTTCAGAATCTCGAGGTACTTCATTTTGTCCATTGTTCCCTCAATAAAAACCAATTCACCTACTCCGGCTGCTGACATACAGGCCCAAACCATCACGCTACCGCCACCATGCTTCACTGTGGGCTTAAGGTTCTCCTTGTTTAGCTCGGTATTAGCTTTACGCCAAACATATGACATTCCGTCCGAGCCAAAAATATTAAACTTAGACTCATCCGCGAAAATAACGGTATTCCAGAACGCAGGAGTATTAATAATATGCTCTTTGGCGAAGTCAAGTCGGCGTTGTATATTCATTTTCGAAATGAATGGTTTCTTTCGGGCTACTCGACCGTTCAAGTCATGATTGCGCAGCACACGTCGGACAGTTTCAGCACTGGATGATTTTCCTATTTCACGCTGAACCTCTGCAGCCAACTTCGGAGCGGATAACTTTGGATTTTTCTTAATTTTTCGTACAATATAACGCTCGTCTGATGCGTTGAAAATCTTATTAGGTGCTTCTCTGCCCTTGTTCTCCAACCGATTTTCGCGAACGAAGCGTTGAATGATGTATTGGACAGTTGAGGCACTTAAATTTGTCATTTCAGCAATTTTTCGCACACTCTGACCTTTCCTAAAATGGTTAATTACCAGTTTACGCTGTTCCATCGTTGTACGATGACCCATAAAGCTAAATGTTTAATTTACAGCACTTTAACTATTTAAAATAATAATAATAAAAATTGTTATAATAGTTAAAAAGGTCCAAAAACTCATACAATTCAAAAAAACTTTGTAACTGCGCGGCAGAATGAAACTTACTTACATTGAAGTTTGTGTACGAAATAAGATGTGAGCTGAAAATCAGCTGATCAATAGTTTTTCTCTCTTGCATAACAAAAAGAAAACTTTTTGGGGTTCCCCGTTTTCTTATTAGGTTTACTAAACACATACACAGACATCTACATTCAAAACTTATCGATAAGTTTTTTAGTTTCGATGTTACAGCCATGTACATAAAAATATATACACTGTACGAAATAAGCTGTGAGCCACTGTATATATATATATATATATATATATATATATATGTATATATATATATGTATATATATATGTATATATATATATATATATATATATATATATATATATATAAATATATATATATATATACATATATATATATATATATATATATACCAGGTGTACAAGCTTAAATTCGCTGTTTCGCTGTTTGCTCGTAGATGGCGTTAGTGAGCATATTGAGCTTTTTGAGCTATTATCGACTGTGCATCCTTTTTTTATGAGTTCGACACCTGTTTACATCAATTAGTAAACATCATCAGTGATTTCATACAACAACATACAGTGCAATCCGGTTATAATGGACTCAACGGGACCATGTCAAATTGTCCATTATAACCGAGTGTCCATCTAATCAGAATATAAAATTTTTAACTCAAAAAGTAAATTCAATGTGTTTTATTTATTAAATCAATAAAGTTTATGCATAAAAATACAAAATTAAGAAAATAATGAGTTTAATTAAGTCTTTTGAAAAAAGTCAGTGATTATCTTTTAGGTGAATGCCTTATTGGAAAAATCTTTTTGTAGTGTGATTTCGACTTTATTGAGCAAATTGATTGCATCTGAACTATTCTCTTTTTGTTGAAAATATAGCTTCAGTTTCTTAAAACAATTCATAGCGTCTTCTATTTTTATTATAGTTTCGGGCTGTGCTAAATCTTCATCACCGGAGTCTTCTTTAAGCAGCTCGTGCAGAAAGTCTTGAATTAAGTCATTGTCTGAGTGTTCTTCTGTGGCTATAATATTCTCGTCAATCCTTGAATATTCATCAAACTTGCTTAAAACCATTACGTTATTTATTTCGACAAGTTTGCTTAAAGGTTCATCGTCCTCCGGGTCGAAATTTAATCCATCAGGAATGTCTTTTACCAGACCAGCATGTCGAAAACAGTTTCTTATGGTTTCCTTAGAGACACTTTCCCATGCAACACTTAACATATTGACAGCATCTAAAAGACTCACAGCTTTTGTCGGGTTTGCTTCTTCAGGAAGGTCCATAATTTTCATCAGAAGCTGCTTTCTATAAGATTGTTTCAAGCTATTAATGACACCTTGATCCATAGGCTGAAGAACCGATGTAGTATTAGGCGGAAGAAAATGTAGTTTAATGTTGTGAAGATGAACTTGAGGATGAGCAGGGCAATTATCTATTAATTGCAAAATTTTAGTCTTGGCTTTTATAAGTTCACAATGAAAGCTTCGGTTATAATGGACAAAATCCGATTTTATTGTCTATTATAACCGGAGTCCATTATAACCGAGTCTATTTTAACCGAGTTTTTTACATATGTTTGAACTGGGACTTGACAAAGTGGTACATAATAACAGAGTTTCCATCTTAAGCGAGTCCATTATAAATGGATTACACTGTACATTTTTCCTCGTATAATTAGTTTCGTGCCAGAAAAAGAGCATATGCGGGAAGCTCAACTTTTTTGCTTCAATTTGAAGAGATTTGCTGCTGAGACTGGTTTCGGCGGTTGAAAGAAGGCCATTTTGACTTGGGTGACAAGAAGCTTGAAAATAGACCCAGAAAAGTTGAGGACCATGATTTGCAGGCTCTTTTGGATGAGGACGACACCCAATCGCAAAAAATGCTTGCCGAACAGTTAGGTGTTACTCAACAAGCCATTTCCATACGTTTATATATATATATATATATATATATATATATATATATATATATATATATATATATATATATATATATATATATATATATATATATATATATATATATATATATATATATATATATATATTAATTATAGAATAATTGCCAAAGGGATTGGGAGTCGATCATTCCTGTTGCCTCTAAAAAATCAACCAACTACACCTACCCTCATAGTGGCATGTATTTCAGGCGATTATGTATTGTGGCCAAGTTTTCGAGACTTGTTCACATTACCATACCGGAATAACCTCCGCTTTTTGCTAGTAGAAAATTATACCACTTCCTACAAAAAAAAACCGAGGTGGAGCACATAGTATTCAGTCTACATCCTTGACTATTGATGGCTACTCAAAACTTTGAGAAGGAATATGAAAAAAGTCTCGTCAACGTCTTTTCAATCTGCAGTCGTTAACTCAAGAGACCGGCCCTAATTTAAAGCGATTAGTTATTCGGCCGTGCCGTATGGTTGGCAATTACCACGTGTACATTTCAACGTACACGTGGTTTTCTAGCATTGTTCTCTCATGGTTACAAAATCCCTCATGTCACTAGACGACATTTGCGGAGAATAGATTTTCTTTTATCATCGAGAAAGTTGGAAGCTCAAATTTCTACTAAGGAACTGGCTTGCCATAGATTATGGTGCCAAGGACCGTCGTGATAAAAAAAATGCCACTCTCCAATTTACCGATTAATGAACGATTTGATTGGCATTCCCAAAACGAGCATAATAAAATCTCACTACATAAGATTGGAATCTGACGCTGTTTTGGAACGTTTCTCATCTTCACCACGCGCTTTACGCGCTATTTCATATATATTTAGGTTTGTTTATAATTCTCTGGCCTATTCAACGAACTGAGCATTGTTTTACCTCTCTGAGTATCTTGTCAGAGGATATAACTTTTACCCGTAATAAGCTCATTGTACTGTTCAAAGTGAGGCATTTCCCCAGGAGTATGGTGATTTAAGATTAATTAAGATTCATTGATTAACGTAGTATAATACATGTGAATGGATGCTTTGTTCATTCCCCTGCTCTCTCTTATAGAGAGCGATTCTTAATCCTTCTCCCATCTGTTGGTCGATTTACACAGCTACTTCTTGAATTGAAATGTGTATCTCGTCTCTATGCACACTGCATAAGCTACTACTGCGTTTGATACGAATGGAATAGTGGGTGTCTAAGCTAAAAAACTTAGTGAAAATTACAATGCACAAATGCAGAATATAATGTTAATAATTGGTATTAATTCCTAAGCCGGTTTAGTGGACGTCCATTCGATAATTGACGAATATCCGTCTTGATGTTTACCGTCTTCGAAGAAGATTTCTGGCATGAGGGCTTGTAGGTATCTACAGTGCCACAACCATAACAAAATACGCGATGCGGCTGAGAACAGTCGTGCCATCTGTGACCAATTTGATCACAATTCCTACACTTTAGCCGACTGGCTTCGATGACTTCAACATCGCTCTGCGGATCTTCGTTACTATGCTCGAGAGTGGGTGACTCTTCGTATTCATTAGCTTGAATTATGCAAGTCTCTAAAAACTTCTCATATTTCGTACCTCACGTCTCAACTTTGAGACATCACAAGGCAAGTTTGCTCTTTCATTATATACTGACTGTGCATCAATGTGAACTGCCATAAACCATCGTCAATACTGAAAGCTGTTTTATTTTTGTCCTCCTCCTATTTTTCCGTGATATCATTTAGCTTACTGTAATCCACACAGAATCGAGTTCTGCCATCCTTCATCTTTACCAGCACAACTGGTGAACTCCATGACTCACTGATGGTTCAATAACACCTTGTTTCTGCATATCGATATTCAGCTTAATGGCTTCATCTCTTTTGGCCAATGGAACTCGTCGTGGTGCTTGACGAATTGGTCTAGAGTCACCGGTGTCAATGTGATGTTTCACGATGGTTGCTCGTCCACCGGTTTTTGCATTTGAAGAAAAGATTGAACTGTACTTCTGCAATAGTTGTAAAGCCCTTTCTTCTTGCTGTTTGGTAAGCACATCTGCCCATTCTTCCATCTGCACTTTAAATTCCGCTTTAACAGTTCCTGATCATCCACTCTTCAGCGACGAATCCTTTTCGCAGTCTACTACGGCAGTTACTTCCTGGCAATGACCAATCACCATTCCTTTCTTCACAACTGTAAATATATAAGTTAGATTTAATGCGCACCGGTACCATTCCATCTTCTTTAGGTTCCACTAACGTCTTACCAAGTATGATGTTTTTTTTATTCGTTATTTCTTTATCCGCTTCAACTACCCACAAATTGCCTCTCTCATCATCCACATTCATCTTTGTCTAAATTACCGCTGATTTTGCAGAAACCTCTTGGTTCCATCATCGCTTTTTATTTCCACTACGCTTGTAAGCGATGTTTAAGGGTATTTAAATCTAACGTAAATCCATTATCAATCATAAAATCAACACCAATTATTGCGGCACCGATGGTGTCATGCCCCCACATGCAATTTCCAATAGATTCGTTTCATTATCTTACCCAGAATTTATGCATTCTCACCTGTTGCTGTACGCAATTTTATTTTCATTAAAGGCTCAAACCTTTTACCAAATCGCTCTTGATTATAGAAGGTGATGCACCAGTATCCAGGGTTAACATACACTCCATATTGTCCAGTTTTCCTTCAATAGCCAAGATGTGCGTGACGCAAATGAAGCGTCCATTTATTTTTAGTTAATTGAGTTCGTGCTCTAATTTGTTGAACTTATCTTCAAGATCACCTACATATTCCTTCAGATCAGTGACTTTTTCATTATTGGCACCAGAAACTTCATCTACATGTTCTTTCTGCAGTTTCCTCATTATAAGCCCCAAAGCCTATCTTGCTCTCTTCCTCAGCGTGCACAGCTGCATGTATTTCGTCGAATTCATGTTCTTTTAATAATAACTATACATTCATATCGACTTTTGCTGATGATACGGCAAAATTGTGCTCTCGCTCTAACCCCATAGAAGCTACTAAACTCCTGCAGACTCATGTCGATTCTCTCGAAATCTGGCTAGCAAAATGGCTAGCAAAAAGTCAATGAATCAAAGAGCATACATGTAACCTTCACGCTAAGGCTAGATACAAGTCCCCCACTTAAAATTAATGGCCAATCAGTTCCACAATGTTGAATGAACGCTGACCTGGAAAAATCACATAGAGGCAAAGAAAACTCAGATCAAGCTTAAAATGAATCAGTTATGGTGGCTGTTATACAAAAGATCAAAGTTTAATCTCGAATACAAAGTGCTATTATATAAAGCAATCCTGAAGCCAATCTGGACTTATGGTATTCAGTTTTGGGGCACCCCATCTCCCTTAAATATCGAAAAATTGTAGCGAATACAATCCAAGTGTCTGCGAATTATTGTAAACGCGCCTTGGTATATGAGGAACGTTAACATCCATCGAGATTTAAATGTACCCACAATTTCTGAAGAAGTTGCAAGGTCCTGCAGAAGCTACATTCAAAAATTACACAATCATATGAATCCCCTTGCTAGGCAATTGTTGCTGAGCACAGGGCATCGTCGATTAAAAAGAAGAGACACACTGAATAAGCTGTGAAATTGCTATACCTCGCGACTCAACAAATTGTGATGGAACGTAGGGAATATCACATAATTTTAGTTAGTTTGTAAGATTTGAATACTTATTGTTAGTTTCTAGGTATTTTAGAAAGATTCAATAAATGTTTAGTATTTAAAAATAAAATGTTATTTTACATTAATACCCAACTCCTGGTGAAGCTAAGACAAGCCATGAATGTCTTAGCTTCACCAGCAGTTCCGCTTTTGCACCTGGTGACGATAGATTCATCTCTATCAAAGCTTTTTAAGCTGGTCCACTTTCAGTTGGTCAATTTTCACCATCTTAACAGAATCCCATTTTTTCCACCAATTGTTACGTTTTTATTATTAACGTAATTTTTGCATATGGAATTTGGTTTTTGCATTTGTTGTAGTTAGTAGTATGTACTATCTTCAGCCTGCAAGTTAAATGTATTAATATTTTGTACTTTTATGCATATTCTGTATTATTCTAATTTTTCTTTATTTATCTTACCTCATCTTTATTATTTTTTTGTATTATCTTAATGTACGGTGTTTGATTTGAAAAGTCGTTGTTACTGGACTATTTATATTTACTATTTCTTAGGGTCCAGTCCAATTGGGCCTACATTTATTTTTCCTTGTTTGATTTTTTAATAAAACCTTATCTCCTATTTTGGAAGTTATCAGGTGGATGCCCTTGTCATACTGTTTTTTGGCGGTTTCCTTTGATTTTTCCTGATTTTCCTTTTCTAGTTCATAGTTTATTTTAATACCTTGTTTTGGTCCTCTGCATTGTACAGCGGTGTTCTTTTAGATTTCAAATTTGTTGGCATATCGGTATTAAACCCAAATAATATATTGAAAGGTATTCGTTTTGTTGTCGTATGTACTGTATTGTTGTGAACATGTATTGCTGATCCTAACCACTGGTCCCAATTTGAGCCATCTCCTTTGGCATAACTTCTAAGGCTTCTTTCTAGCAAACCGTTTGCTTGTGGATGATACAGCGGTATATTAACTTTTTTAACACCTATGTCTGAGAATAATTTTGTTATAAAATTTGTACCATTATCAGCAACTAAAATTTTCGGTATGTTGTAATGTTCAATTAATTTACTGTAAAACGCCTTTGCTACCCCACTAGACAATGCATTAGGAATACCTTGACAAAAAATTTTTTGAGAATACATCTTGGAAAGTAAGAATGTACTTATATCCCAATGTGTTTTCTGAAAGAATTCCTACCACGGTCTTATAAATCTTTTCGAATGATCTTGATGATGTGTCTCTCAATATAATTGGCATTTTGTTATGCTTTGAGCTTTTCTTAATTTATCATTTTTTTTAATTTTTGACATAATTTTTAATTTGGTTACTCATAACTTTTCATCTATATTATCTTCTACTCCTGAAATAGTTTTTCAGTGCAATCCGATGTCTTCCTAAGGGTGATTCGGAGAAATTGCGTAGTACCACCATTATGTCATTTTCTTCGGTGTGTAGCTCAAAATTCTGGTTTTCTGCTTCTTTATCCAGATCATGTTCGCCATCGAAATTTTTATTCAGGTTCTTCTATATTTTCGCCTTAAACGTTTTTCCTTGCCATAGAACGAGGCTTAACCACACCTGGCTAAGCTGGCTTCCAGGTTCGGGCTGTGGTACTCTGCTAAGGCATTTGCATTTAAATTCTTTTACCTGGCTTATAAATTATATCAAGATTAAATTTGGATAGTTTATGCCTGGAACGTACCAAACGTGATGTCTGCTCTTTTAGGTTTGCGTTTCCTTATAATGGCTGATGATCAGTGTAAATTTTAATCACCATTACAGCCCATACAATGCCGAGGATTTCGTCTTCAATAGTGGAATACCTTTTCTGAGTATAATTAAATGACCTGTTTGTATGGCTATTGGTCTCCATCTTTTCCAATTTTTCCATGCGATATAGAGAAAATCGCTTGTTTTAAATCTTCGAAAGCTTTCTGACATTTCTTCTGTGTGTTCAAATTTCGCTTCTTTTCGTAGTTTGGTAATTGGCAGCGCCATGCTCGCTATAATCTTAACAAATTTTCGGTAATAATTTCCTAAACCTAAAAATATCCGAAAAGTAGCGAATGCCATTTGGGTTGTAGTATCAACCCAAATGGCATTCGGTTAAATTCATAATGCCCGACACCTGAACTAAAAGCGGTTTTTTCTCTGTCTGTTTCTTTCATTTATACGTGGTGATACCCACCGGCCAGATCAAGCGTTCTGAAATATTTACTATGACCGAGAGTTCCAAGGAGAAGAGCTGGTAATAATTATTTCCTCTTACAGCATTCTGTCTATCTGCCTATTGATTCCTTATTCATGTACTCCTGGTAGCCTGAGCTGTCTTTAATTGATTGGCGCGTGGTCTGCCTTTATTGGTAGTGTGTGCTTTATATCAGTTGTACAAGACAATATCTCGCCTTCTAAGAAAACTAAATCGTGGAATGACTTAAATATGTCTTCTATGGATCCTTTTTCCTAAATGTTGAAGTTTGGGTGTAGCTTAATCGTTTCTAATATTTTGGTAAAACTTTCGTGCTGGTGGTCAGTTTCTATAACCCTATTTATTTGTATGCTATATCGTATTTTACGTGTTCCAAATTATTAAATTTAATTAGATTTATTTTGAACTCATTATCTACATTAAAAGAATCTGTATTCGTGTTAAGCATTGGGATATACATTGTGTTGTCCATTAATTACACTGTCCAATGTCTTACTTAAATATATTCCAAGAGATACTTCCTGTTTATCTACCATGACTGTTTCAAAACTTGTATTTACTATAATGGGGACTACGTTCATTATTCTCCTAGGTACTACAACGATTCGTTCAGTGATTTGAGAGGAAAAGCCCTCAAATGCTATTTTCGCTCAGCGAAGAAAATCAGCTTTCCTTTCATAGTAGTGAGTACCGAACAGGTCCATAAATTGTTTCTTCCTAGGATACAATCTATATTAAATGTAACTCCAATTAAAATCTTTAGTCCTTTAGTCCTTTACCGATGATTTTATTAAACTGATATCTGACCCATAGTCTACTAGTAAAATGAGTTTTCCACTCATTACGTCAGAGATTCCTAACGGTAGCCATGTTTGCTATTGCTGAATTGGAAAGATAGATCAGCAAATCCTCCGGACGCCTGACTACCTACTTTCACCATCTTACTATCTGATGTGGAGGGTGTGTCAACAATCTTTAAATACGGCCCCACCTGAACCTCCCGTCGTTTCCCTGAGTTGTTTTCAATTCTTTCCGTTTATAACAGTTGGCAATCTTGTGTCCTGGCTTCTTGCAAAAGAAACATTCGATTTCGGACTAACTTCTACCTTTGCTCTCTTGGGCTCTCTGTGTTTGATTACCTTTTCCTTTTGACTTACGGTAAGCGATGTGCACGACGAATTGAACTTGGCATTTTTTTCTTTTGATACATTCGTTTTTGGTGTGCCTCTTTTTCTCGCAGAATTTACTTTTACTTATTTCACTAATACTGGAGGGCTTCGTAAGGTTTACAGTATTTTCCTATTCTTTTTTAACTGTTCACTGACAAGTCGCACCTCGCTACTTCTTCAGTAAGGTAACACCTTATATGCATTTTTTCCTAAATCTATATGCATATAAATCTACCCACATATCAGCCTTCAATCCACGATGCACAATCGATCCACACTTTTGTAGATCCACTTTTCAAGGTTCTCACATATGAGTAGTCCACGTGACTTTAGTTTTTATGGTATGCCTAAGCATTGCTTACGTAAGTGCAGAACTACGCATTGTATGGGAAAATGCTTTATCAGCTATTTCATATTAAACCCAACTCAGTTGCCTCAATGTTCCAGCATTCCACAATTATAAGAAATATTGGTATGGATAAATATGTATTTCACTGCAGGATTGTTGACATTTTTAAAAATATAGTTTTTCGATATTGAAAAATCGGCGAAATTGAAAAATCGTCGTATCAATAATATCGTAAAAAACATTTTAAATTTCAAAGCCACATTAAGGATTTTTGTTCAATAGTAGTTGAAAGTGGAGGAGAATGCCCGATAACCCCAATTACAGATGATGGTGTTGATGTTCCACCACCCGACTATGACGAGGTTGAAACGGCCATTTTAAGGCTGAAGAACAACAAAGCTGCAGGTGCTGATGGCCTGCCTGCCGAGTTGTTTAAGACCGGAGGCGATGAGCTGCTCACCCGCATGCACCAGCTCATAAGCAGAATATGGTCGGATGAAAGCATGCCTGATGATTGGAGGCTCAGTGTTCTCTGTCCTGTGCATAAAAAAGGAGACCCCACAATTTGCGCCAACTACCGTGGAATAAGTCTCCTGAGCATCGCGTACAAGGTTCTATCGAGCGTACTCTGTGAAAGATTGAAGCCTATGCTCAGCAACCTGATTGGACCTTATCAGTGTGGCTTCAGACCTGGTAAATCCACCATCGACCAGATTTTCACACTGCGCCAAATCCTGGAGAAGACCCAAGAAAAACAGATCGACACACACCACCTATTTGTTGATTATAAAGCCGCTTTCGACAGTCCGGTAAGGGATTACCTCTACGCAACAATGTCTGAGTTCGGTATTCCTGCAAAGCTCATTCGACTTTGTAGAATGACACTGCATAACTCCCGTTGTGCAGTGAAAATTGGGAAGGACCTCTCCGCACCGTTTAATACCGAACGGGATTTCAGACAAGGTGATTCGTTATCGTGCGACTTCTTCAATCTTATTATGGAGAAAATAATACGAGCTGCTGATCTACGACATAATGGCACTATCTTCAACAAAAGTGTCATGCTGTTAGCGTATGCCGACGATATTGACATAATCGGCATGAACACGCGAGCAGTCAGTGCAGCATTCTCAGAGTTGGAAAGAGAGTCGCGTCGGATGGGTCTCACGGTGAACGAGGGCAAGACGAAGTATCTAGTGTCAACAAACAAAGAGTCCCGGCGTCTTGGACAGCACGTCACTGTTGACAACTACGCTTTTGAAGTAGTAAGGGACTTTGTCTATCTTGGAACCAGCATTAACAGCAGTAATGACGTCAGCTTGGAGATCATGCGTAGGATAACTCTTGCTAACAGGTGTTACTTTGGGCTGAGTAAGCAATTGAGAAGTCGAGCCCTCTCTCGAAGAACGAAAACTACACTCTACAAGTCTCTCATCATGCCTGTCCTAACATATGGCGCTGAAGCCTGGACAATTTCCACCTCGGATGAGCGAATACTTGGAGTTTTCGAGAGAAAAGTCCTACGCAAGATCTTTGGACCTATTTGCGTTGGTGGCGAGTACCGAATAAGGTACAACCATGAGCTGTACGAGCTGTATGCCGATATTGACATAGTAAAGCGCATCAAAATCCAGCGGCTGCGCTGGCTAGGTCATGTCGAGCGAATGGAAGAACACGCTCCAGCTAAGAAGGTGTTATATTCGGAACCCGCTGGAGGACGACGCAAAAGAGGAAGACCAAACCTCCGGTGGAAAGACCAAGTACTGGAGAACCTGACGGCGCTTGGAATTTCTAACTGGCGCCAGCTAGCGAAGAACAGAGATGGCTGGCGAAGCATGTTATTTTCGGCCTAAATCGATATTCGGTTGTTATGGCCACATAAGTAAGTAAGTAAGTAGTAGTTGAAAGAAAAGAAGAATTTATTTATTTTTTATTTTATTGTACATTTTCCAAATATTTTCGCTTACCCTTTTTAAAAATGTTTTTTTACACTGTCATCCAGCAGCTTCCTTTTGGTATTTGTAATTAATTTTGCTTTTGCCGGAGCTGGATGGTACAACTAAATATTTAAGAGCTAGTTATGACAAATTTGCTTACAAATATTTTCTTTTTTTTGAATTTTTTTCAATAAATGAGAAGTTCCCAATTTTTGAATTTAGATTGCCATGCCTAATGGAAGAATCAACATCCTTATGATTAAGGTCAGTAAGGTGTAATGCATGCCTGTGCGCCCTTTTTTGCTTGGTACTTCTGCTGCTGATTCAGTTGAGTGTGGGTCAACCGCCGGAAATAGCAAGTCAGTGGCAGTTTTGACGTACACAACACATACTATTTTATCCCCACCTTGATAAACTTTGGTTATACGATCTAACGGCCATTTAAGTGGTGTATTGCCATCTTTCAAAATAACTGTTTTTTCAACTTCAATATCCCGGTGTGCCTACGTCCACTTATATCGCAGTTGTAGGCTTGATAAGTACTCTGAGCTCTATTTTTTCCAAAATTGTTATTTTACCTATGATACTTGTTAGTTCCGGCAATGACTTTAGGGGCTCTCTAATAATGACATGTTTTGCGTTAGGACTTAAAGGTTATTTGGATTATTGGACATGGACGTGATTGATCTTGAATTCAATATTGCCTCAATCTCGTGAACAATAGTGTTCAATTCCTCGTAGTTTAAAGAAGTTGAGTCGACATTTCTGATAAGGAGATGCTCTGCAGATTTTACTGCAGCCTCTCAGAGTCCTCCAAAGTGTGAAGTCCGAGGAAGTATAAAATTTAATGCCATTACTTGCTGCATGTTTGACCAATATGTTTCTGAGCCTCTTCGAAATATAGTATGTCCGCTGGCTTGGAAGCCAATTCTTTGCACCTACGAAATTCGTTTCATTATAGCAGAAGAGTGCCGTAGCTCAGTGGTTAGTGTGTTCGCCTTCTGATCTGTAGGTCGTGGTTCAATCCCCGGCTGATGCATAACAAATTTAATATCGATAAGATTTTTCTTTCGAATGGTACCCACCTGTCTGCAAGCAATTGGCAATTCTTCCGACAGTAGCAACTTGCCATGAAAAAGCTTCTAAAAGAACTCTGTGACAAAGCTCAGAAAAAGTGATGTCACAAGTGTTCTGCCGTTCGGAACGGGCTAAAATAAGTAGGTCCATTCTAATACTGTCTAAATTTAAGACGCACAACAGTAATGGAAGAGAAGCTGGGCCAATGAGCCCTTTGGGGCTTTAAGTGCCACATATTTATTTTTTTTTATAGCAGAAGAGAGTTTGGCATGCCCCACGTTTGGAAATAAAGAGCTTAAGCTTCTGCTGTGAGATCACTCACTAGTTCCAAATGGACAGCGAAACAGCAGTATATTGCTGTATACGCCTTTGTTGGTCGTTTTCCTCTAATTTTATAATGGAGAGTGAGCGGTTCGCAAAACTCCACGCCTGTATTGATGAAAGAAAGAGCTTTCTGCACTCCATATTAAGGCAAATTTGTCATTACTTGTTGAAATCGTGTCACCTAACCATCGTGCAACGTACGCAATGTTGGACTACAGACTTTGCCATTATGATTCCATTAATTATCGAAAATCGTTGACGAGTTCGATACAATAATGCTTGTGGTCCACAATGTTTCTTCTTGTTATTGACATGTGTTGTTGATGTGAGTTCCGGCTATGAGTAATTTCACAAGGAGATCATTGAAGTGCAACAAAATCTGATGTTTTGTTTCATTGAGTTTCATTCGAATAAACGTCCTACTTAATGCCATTGGTTGTAACATGTCAAACTCGACGCGAAACAAACGTTTGAAATTATGATGAACTAGTATTAATCCAACCAAGTACAGGGTGATTTTTTAGCAATTTTCTTTTTGGCAGCTCAGCTGTTTTCGTGTAACATGTTACTGTCAGCCATGTTCAGTTTGGTCTATAATTTAACCATGAATCGACTTACAAACGAACAACGTTTGTAGATTATTGAATTGCATCATCAAAATTCATGCTCGGTTCATTCATTCATTCATTTTATGGTCAGTTTGGGGGACCTTCTGAGGCGACTATTCGGAATCTTATGACTAAATTTCGCACCAAATTTGCATTACTGGACATTAAACCACCAACACGCATATGTAGAGTGCGGACAGAGGAAAATATATTAGAGAAAGTATGCCAAAATTGGACCCAGCGTATGAACCATTTGAGGCGCAAATTTCTCTAAATTTTATGTGTTTCTTTTTATCAAATCCAAAGGCTCTGAAAAATCACCCTGTACAATCCGAGAGTCTCACCAAGAGATTAATTTTCGTTTGAAGTTAAGGTCCATCTGCACTTTTCGCGATAACTTAGTTTCAATCTGTGCTGCTACTAATTCTAGCCTAGGCATAGTTTGTGTCTTAATTTGAGTCACTCTTGACTTGATGCATAATAAATTTACACTAATAGTGGAGCCGTCATTAATCGAACGCATATATATAGCTGCTCCATAAGCCTTCGATGAGGCATCTGTGAGGCAATGCAGTTGAACATTCTTTGGAAAATGTTCGTTGAATGCACGACGTGGTATACAAGTATCATTGATTGCATTGTTATCATTGCGGAATTGTCTTCATTCATCTTGATATGGATCTGAGAATTGATCGTCCCAGGCTAGTTTTAACAACCACAGTTGCTGAATTAATATTTTTGCCTTTACTATCACCGGGATTACTAGGCCAAGTGGATCATATATTTTAGCCAAGTCTGCTGCTCCCTTTTTAAAATGGTGAGTGTTTTGATGTTTGTTTTTATCCATATATTATCAGACGTTGGCCTCCGAACTAAACTCAGAGTTTTTGCTGATTTTTTATCATTTAATGGTAATTCCAAGTTGATTTCTTGGTCTTGAGAG
Organism: Megamerina dolium; assembly: GCA_963854835.1. NCBI lineage: Eukaryota > Metazoa > Arthropoda > Insecta > Diptera > Megamerinidae > Megamerina > Megamerina dolium. The sequence continues at coordinate 11,266,917 of OY978530.1, forward strand.
GGAATTGCACTTAAAAGTTTCGGTTGGTTTCGCACCACTTTCTTAACTTATAGCTTGCGCTGTCATGAATGGTTTGCAAGTGCTGCTGCTTTTCGTTAACTATCTGACCCGGTTTGTGCATCATCGACATAAAAATGATTTTCCAGTGCTTGCGACCCGAGTGGAAATTTATCCTTGTTTTCCATTGCTAAGCCTTTTAAGCATCGTATAGCAAGAAAAGGCGCTGAATCGATGATGAATCGCATGTATCGATTTGAAGTTTGTAATATTTAATTTAGGTTTATTACGTCATACGATCAGTCCTTGATCCTTCGGTTCAACGTGAAGTTGCCGGTGCATTTTCTCTATATCGGTTGTAAATCCAAACCGAAGCATGTGAAATCTTAGCAAAATTGCGAAAAACGTGCTTTATACAGTAGGTTCCATCAAAAGTATGTCGTTGAGTGAAATCCGTGTTGTTGTGTTCGCTGACGTGTTGAAGACTACCCGCAATTTTGTTGAGCTGCTTTCTGGTCGTATAACACAATGATGTAGAATAAAATAATGTGGTGTTAGTACATCTCTGCATCAATTTTGCACATGTGTCCAGGAGTTTCATATTCCTTCATGAATTCAATATATTGCTCTTGTATGTCCGGATTTCTAATGCAACGAGTCGGCTTGTGGCCATTTGTAGTGAATGTCCCAAAGCAAATGGCTCTTTTGCACAAACGTCCTTCTGATGATCTTTTAACCGTTTGAATGAAATGGTTTTCGTATTGTTGTGCTGCAACTGATAATGTGTTTCTATCCGTGTCGATTTCATCCAATTTCAATAGTTGCGTCAGCATTTCCATTGACTGATCTTTTTCTGAATAAATTCCACAGAGTGCGTCAGATTGTGGTGACAGCTCCGTTTTATAAGTAACTATCCAGTCGAAGACCGTATTCTGAAAAATTGGCAAATTTGGTGTCAATTGGCGCATCTCTCGTTTTAGTAAATTATTGAAAAATTCTGTTCCGAGCAAAATATCTGTGTTTCTTGGATGACCAAATTATGGATATACCAATTGAATGTTTTCAGATGAAAGACATGATGTGTCTATAAACACTGCCGGCTGTTTCGTTCTTATTTGAGGAAGAACATATTCTGTCAATGTTGCCTTGAAAACCCACACGCAAGATTCGTTCTGAGTCTGGATCCAGAACTTTGGATACCCTTTTACAATGCCCTCTATTATGATTGATATCAGTTGTCTGCGCCTTTCTGGTTTATGATATTGATTGCAACGGTACCCAGTAGTACATTTTTGGAATTTTCTTTGGACATCAGTGATACACAGAGATAATATATGAAGATATGTTGCCGCTATCTGCATATCCTTTGTTGATATGTAAGAGAGTATTATGTTGACTGAAGCATTTCTTGCATTCACGCATGGAACATGTTTTACTTCGATGACCATGCTTTAAAAACTTGATGCACGTTCCATTCAAATGACAATGACAAATTGCACTCTCTCTTTTACAAATGTTTGTTTGAATTTAGTGCAGGGATATAATGAATGTTTCGTTTGATTGCAAAACTTGCATTTGTTGTCTACAGTTGTTGTGAGCACTTTACTTGAATTTGGCTTCTCTTTTCGTTCAATTGCCTCAATTGTGTGAAATCTTGCATAGACAATTTTAGGAATTCTCTCAAATTAAAAAGTCTCTGCTGTTTGATACGGATTGTTCGAATAAAATGTGATTTTGATGATCCAATTTTCTAACTAAAATTGGCAGCAATAATGGGTCCCATGAGTGAATATTAATGTCCAAATTCTTTAGCACTTGGCGACATTCCTGTGTAATGACGTAAAATTCGTTAAATGCTGCTGCTGATGGAGTTGTCTATTGATCAATTAGCCGATAAAATATAGCAGTCACCGGTACCATGTTAATGTCATATATAGTCTTAGTTTGACAGTCCTGATCTGAAACTGTCAAATGTCTTATGAGTCGCTCAGCTTCACCTGTGATATTTGATTTCAGATACCACATTTTCTAAACCTTTAGTATAGGTTGATTGTGGATCATTTGACTATCAGACCATGAAATTGTCACCATTTCATAGAGTCACTCTCAAATTTTGGTGAGCTCGCTGTTGGCAGTGGAATTTCTGCCTTTGACCTTTGACTCATTGTTGCACTACTACCTTGCTGCTGACTAGGTTCCAGTACAATTAGAGTCTGTTGCATTCTTGATTCAAGATTGATATATGTCTTGATGTCATACGCAGAGCTCGCCGGGTCTTCAAATTCTTCCTATACTGCCATCATGCCATTTCTACTTAGTGCCATTTATTCATAAATTCCTAGTTTTTTTTGTCTTCACGAAAATGTAATGATTGGTTTTGTCGCCTTCATGGCTTACAATTGCTGTCAACTGTCTGTCGAGAGAGCCCATTGCAGCAGTTATCATCGAAACGCTTCCAAGCGTGTGCTAAATGCTTTAGCCTTTCTTGATACTAAGCTACTGTTTTTCGACCCTTTGGGTTTTTTTTTTAATTCATAATAATTTTTTGAATTTCTTCACCAGTCTAGTTTTTGCTTTTAACTAGCTTGTTAAATGTTCCCATTATGATTGAATTGTTAGAATCAAGCTGCAGTACTTCAGAATTTGTTGAATTACCGCTACACTTTGTTTAATTTCTGATGTTCTGGTGGTTTATTCTGAAAGGCTGCTTCAACGTGCTTCTATTGAGGTATTGTACCACAATGTTACGTATGTGCTTTAGGGGTATGCTGGCGGGTTCACCATGAACGTCATAACAACTATATGTTTTATTTGATTCACACTGATCTGTTTTTAATTATCCCGCAAAGATGACGTGTGTTTCAAGTTACGGTCATTTTTTTGCAATGTTTTTCTTCAGGGCAGTAAATTTGTCCAAAAACCTGGCTGTGTCCTTTGAATTTGCGTCCTTCAGAATAACTTTAGGCTACTACCAATTCCTTGCGGATGCTCAGACTACGGATTGTCGGGGCCACCATAAACAAGGGGGACTGCTTTTAGTGCTTTTTTGAGTTTTAAACTGAAAAAAGCTTGCAGCCTGTTCCAATAATTCTTGGTATAATACCTAAGAATTGGGAGTAATAATGACGAGATTTGTGAAGTCAATTTCACTTCTAACTACTACTTATTTTATTCATGAAAATTTGTCGCATATATACTTATATTGAAAGAGTATATCACATAAAAATTTGTATAAAGATACGATAAAGGAAAAGAAGAGTATCAAATAACAGTTTTAATGACCGTTTAGACAATGCCATGAATTGAGTGTTAGAGTGAATTCAAATACAAACAGTATGAATGCTGTGAATGTATTGTAACGAGTATCGATAGTTGATTACTCATCACTATTGTGACTGAAACTATTGGCAGCATCGAAACGAATGTCAACAAAAAGAAATGAGCGATAACCAGAACAAGCCAACGAGAAAGGAAGAGAAGAATCTCGATAAAGGAAGATTCTGGGGTGTTGCCAACAGAGTATAAATAGAGCCAGTGTTGAGGAGGAAAATCAATCGAATTCCGAACGTGAATGCGCAAACATCTATACAGAGGCAAAAGTTGCTAGTACATTAAAGTGTTATTGTAAATAGTTGATTATAAACAGAGTTGATTGTAAATAGAGTTTATTAAATAAATTGTTGCTGTATATAGTTGTATAAAATAAGTGTGGCAGTTATCATTAACAGAATCCAGTGATCGAACAAGGTAATTCAAATAGAATTAAACGTTCACAGAATAAAAACGTAACAATTGGTGTCAGAAGTGGGATTCTGTGAAGATGGTGAAAATTGACCAACTAAAAGTGGACCAGCTTAAAAAGCTGTTGGTAGAGATGAATCTATCGTCATCAGGTGCAAAGGCGGAACTGCTGGTGAGGCTGAGGCAAGCTATGGAGGCTAAGGGAATTAACGTAGAAGAACATGAGTTCTTCGAGGAAGCCGATATACAAGCAGTCGTACACGCTGAGGAAGAAAGCAAGATAGATTCGAGTGGTCAACTAATGGAACTCATGAAATCCATGATGCAACAACAGCAGCAGCAACTGCAAGGAATTAATGCGAAGTTACAAGAAAATGCGTCTCGCATTGACTCCAAGTTTCAAGAACATTCAGTACGTCAAGAAAACGCTATGGGAGAGTTCCAGAAAACAATTGACTCCAAGTTTCAAGAACATTCGGTACGTCAAGAAAACGCTATGGGAGAGTTCCAGAAAACAATTGACTCCAAGTTTCAAGAACATTCGGCTGAATTGCGTATGGAAATTCAAGAAGGTTCGGCTCGACAAGAACACGTCATCGAAAATCTACAAAAAGGAATTGAACTTAGATTTCAGGAAATTTCCGGAACCATTAATGAAAAGGTCACGGATTTTAAGGAACATGTAGATGACTTGGAAGATAAGTTCGAGAAATTACAGCACGAACTCAATCAACTAAAAATAAATGGACCAGCCACATCAGTGATTAGAGATTCAAGTACAATCAAATTAAAGCCACCAACATTTGACGGAAGCACGCCATTCAATATCTTCAAGCTTCAATTCGAGACAACAGCTTCAAAGAATCAATGGGATGATAGCGACAAGACTGCTGCTTTAATAGTCGCATTAAAAGGTAATGCTTCCGAGGTGTTACAGATGATTCCAGAGAAAGATCGTGGTAGCTATCAGTCACTGATGGACACACTCCAGCGAAAGTATGGAAATGAATACAAGAGTCAATTACATCGAGTGGAATTGAGATCGCGAGTGCAACGGAGTAATGAGAGTCTTCAGGAGTTCGCTTCCGATATTGAGCGCTTATGTCATCTAGCGTTCTCCGGTAATTCGGAAGAGTTCGTCGAAAAAATCAAAATAGAGGCATTCATAGATGGCATACGTGATGGAGAGATAAAGCGTGCCCTAGTCATGTCACCCAGGAATACTTATGCCGAAACAGTCAGTAGTGCATTGACGTTTGAAGCCGCCAGTTTGATGTGTCGACCAATGCCACGGGTACGCCAACTAGAAACAGAAACAGCAGATCTGGTTGAAGCAGTGTGTCAGGCATTCAAATCTGTAGCGCAGCCTGAAGGAAGAACAACAGGTCGACGCGAAAACAAATTTACTGGTAAGTGCTTCATTTGTGACAAACCAGGACACATGGCGCGTGACTGCCGTCTACGACGAAAGCGATCAAGATCGAGTTCTCCAGGAAGACAAAAGAAGGAGAATAAGGTGGATAGTGATCGCTCCACTAACACAGATCCATCGTTAAACTAAATCGAGTCAGTTCAGCGGGGCGTGAACTGACTCCAACAGTGGGTTGCCCCATCATTCACATTTCACAACTACAGCGTGTGCCAAGCAGCTTGACTATTGATGGAAAATTGGACAATATGGAATTCATGTTAACCCTGGACACTGGTGCATCACATTCTATAATCAAGAGCGATTTGGTAAAGAGGTTTGAGCCTTTAATGGGAATAAAATTGCGTACAGCAACGGGTGAGGATGCACAAATTCTGGGCAAGATAAAGAAACGAGTATCTATTGGAAATTGTACATGGGAACATGAATTCATTGTGGCCGACATCATCGATGACGTAATAATTGGTGTTGATTTTATGATTGACAACGGATTTACGTTAGATTTAAATCAACGGATACTACGTTATGCAAATGTCGAATTACCATTGAACATCGGTTACAAACGGAGTGGAAACATGAAACGAGTACTCGCATGTCAACGCCAAGAGGTTCCAGCAAAATCAGAAGCGGTGATTTGGGCACAGATAAATGTGGATGATGGGACAGGCAAGTTGTGGTTAGTGGAAGCAGATAAAGAAATACAAAATAAAAACATCATACCTGGTAGGACGTTAGTGGAACCTAAAGAAAATGGAATAGTACCTGTGCGAATATTAAATCCAACTAATACATCTACAGTTGTGAAGAAAGGAATGGTGATTGGTCATTGCCAGGAAGTCACTGCCGTAGTAGACTGCGAAAAGAGTTCGTCGATAAAAAGTGGAAGATCAGGAACTGTCAGAGCGGAAATAAAAGCACAGATGGAAGAATGGGCAGGTGTGCTTACCAACCAGCAAAAAGAAAAGGCTTTACAACTATTGGAGAAGTACAGTTCAATCTTTTCTTCAAATGGAAAAACTGGAGGACGAACAACCATCGTGAAGCATCACATTGACACCGGTGATTCTAGACCAATTCGTCAAACACCACGACGAGTTCCATTGGCCAAAGGAGACGAAGCCATTAAGCTGATTTCCGATATGCAGAAACAAGGTGTTATTGAACCATCAGTGAGTCCATGGAGTTCACCAGTTGTGCTGGTAAAGAAGAAGGATGGAAGTACTCGATTCTGTGTGGATTACAGAAAGCTGAATGAGATTACGAAAAAAGACAGCTATCCACTGCCAAGAATCGATGACACTCTGGACACACTATCTGGTGCGAAGTGGTTCTCAACTCTTGATTTGCAAAGTGGATACTGGCAAGTGGAACTTGGTAAGGAAGACAAAGAGAAAACAGCTTTCAGTATTGGCGGTGGTCTATGGCAATTTACAGTCATGCCATTTGGTTTATGCAATGCACCAGCTACTTTCGAACGTTTGATGGAGCGTGTACTCAGTGGACTACACTGGAAAACGTGCTTGGTGTACCTCGATGACATTATTGTGATGGGAAAAGATTTTAACGACCACCTGGAAAAGTTGAAAGAAGTATTTGAGCGTATACAATCAGCAGGGCTTAAACTGAATATGAAAAAGTGTTCACTCTTCAGGAGAGAAGTTAAATATCTTGGTCATAAAGTAACAACAGACGGGGTACATACCGACGAGGAGAAAGTAGCAGCAGTACAAGAATGGCCTATTCCATCGAATCTTTACGAGTTAAGAAGCTTCCTAGGCTTATGCACCTACTATAGACGATTTGTTCCTGAATTTGCAAACATCGCCAGCAGTCTGCATGAGTTGACAAGAAAGAACAAACCATTTGTGTGGGGCGAGGACCAACAGAAAGCATTCGAACAACTGAAAGAAAAACTCTGTTCAGCACCAATATTAGCGTATCCAGTACCTGGTCAAAAGTTTGTGTTGGACACAGATGCGAGTGGCTATGGAATAGGTGGTGTGCTCTCTCAGATCATAGATGGGCAAGAAAAAGTAATAGCATACTACAGTAAAATCCTGTCGAAGCCAGAAAGAAATTACTGTGTCACACGAAGAGAGTTGCTCGCAATACTGGAATGTGTAAAGTATTTCCATAAATACTTGTACGGTCAGTCATTTCATCTATGAACTGACCACTCAGCGCTAAGGTGGTTATTGCAATTTAAAAACCCAGAAGGACAATTGGCGCGCTGGATTGAAAGGCTGCAGAGTTATGATTTTACCATCGAACATCGTAAAGGAGGACATCACGGCAACGCGGATGCTCTATCTCGTCGTCCTTGCAAAATGGAATGTAAACATTGTTCTCGAGTGGAAAGCAAGGAGCACATTGTCGACATACGACTTACAAATATATTGCCGGAGGAGTCATGGACCACCGAACGAGTGCAAGAAGATCAGCGGAACGACCCAGATCTCGTAAAGATTATGGAATACAAGGAGCAGGGCATACGTCCAGATTGGCAAGAAATGGCTAATGAGAGTCCAATAGCAAAGGCATACTGGGCGCAGTGGCAAAGCCTGCACTTACGAGACGGATGTTTATTCCGAGCATGGGAAAGTGAGGATGGAAAAATCACTAATGATCTTCTAGTGGTACCCAAGGCGAGAATAAATGAAGTGATAGCTGAGTATCACAATGCCTCCAGTGGAGGGCATTTGGGAATCACCAAAACCGTCGAGAAAATAAAGAAACGATTTTATTGGGTTGGATGTCATGACCATGTCGCTGATTGGATTCGGAAGTGTAAGCAATGTGCAATGGCCAAAGGTCCCACTAAGAAAAGTCGAGGTAAGATGCACCAATACACCGTGGGTGCTCCATTCGAGCGAATTGCTATGGATATAGCTGGACCATTTCCAATAAGCAACGCAGGAAACAAGTATGTTCTGGTGGTTATAGATTACTTCAGTAAATGGCCTGAAGTATACCCCATTCCAAATCAAGAAGCTAGTACAGTTGCGGATGTATTCGTCAACCAATGGATTACTCGTTTTGGTGTACCGATGGAGTTACACTCAGACCAAGGTCGAAATTTCGAATCAGTTGTATTCCAAGAGATATGCCGTATGCTGGGTATATACAAAACTCGTACAACACCTTTGCATCCACAATCTGATGGCATGGTAGAACGATTTAACCGTACCTTGGAGGAATATTTGAGAAAAGTCGTAGATAAATACCAAAGAGACTGGGATGTACATATACCAATGTTCCTCATGGCATATCGATGCGCACAACATGATACGACGGCTACTACACCGGCAATGGCAATTTTTGGAAACGAGTTAAGACTGCCAGCTGATTTAAAATTTGGAGTTGTAACACCAACGAGATCAACCGAAGGAAATTATACTAGCGAAAAGCGGGAACAGTTGGATGAAGTACATCAGTTCATCAGAGAGCGGTCGCAGATGATAAGCGATAAGATGAAGGCCAGGTATGACTTGAAAGCAAATTCAAAAGGGTTCTATGAAGGAGAGCTTGTAATGCTTCATAATCCACAACGAAAGAAAGGCCTGTCCCCTAAACTACAGACTCATTGGGAAGGACCATATGAGATTATAGCAAAGATAAATGACGTAGTGTATCGTATTCAACGTGCCTGGAATAAAAGAGCAAAGTTTAAAGTAGTGCACTTGGAGCGACTTGCGCCATATCGAGGGGAAGTATAAAAACTTGTTCGGGACGAACAAGGTTAAGAGGAGGGCAGTGTAACGAGTATCGATAGTTGATTACTCATCACTATTGTGACTGAAACTATTGGCAGCATCGAAACGAATGTCAACAAAAAGAAATGAGCGATAACCAGAACAAGCCAACGAGAAAGGAAGAGAAGAATCTCGATAAAGGAAGATTCTGGGGTGTTGCCAACAGAGTATAAATAGAGCCAGTGTTGAGGAGGATAATCAATCGAATTCCGAACGTGAATGCGCAAACATCTATACAGAGGCAAAAGTTGCTAGTACATTAAAGTGTTATTGTAAATAGTTGATTATAAACAGAGTTGATTGTAAATAGAGTTTATTAAATAAATTGTTGCTGTATATAGTTGTATAAAATAAGTGTGGCAGTTATCATTAACAGAATCCAGTGATCGAACAAGGTAATTCAAATAGAATTAAACGTTCACAGAATAAAAACGTAACAGTATGTAGGAACATATTTTGTAATATAAGGACATTTATAAATACGAATATTAAGAAGTGATTGCGTAGTTTAACCTATACGAATTAACGTTTGTTAATTCCGTAATTAACCGTATAAATACATAAAATATTGTTATGGTGTAAGGTAAAGTATGCAATTCTTTTCTTTGATAATCAGGCGATATTTGTACGTAAAATATCGATATCTGATATTATCGTCCAAAAATATAAGTAGGTTAACACCCATAGCAGTACTGGAACAGAAGCTCGGCCAAAGAGCCCTTTGGGGCTTATAAGTGGCACATATTTATTTATTTATTTTTACTTAGGCATAGGCTTTGAATTCTAGTATGCACTCACAGTACTCCGTAAAATGAAGTACGAAATACACGAACAATTTAGTCCGTTTCGTTTCTTATATTTTTTTTTTGCACGTACTAAAGTCAAAACAACAAGACTCGTATACTTTGTTGATACATACATAGACGGACAGTTATCTCCAAAGTAGTTTTTGTTGTTGTCAAAAGTATGACATCGTTAAAAAACATGTGTTGTTGTTGTTGATTGAGAAGCATTGAGAAAAATCGGTGCGTTTTTTATTGTTATTTTTAACTTTGGAAAAATTTGGGAAAATTTATTAAAAGGATCATGAAGATTTAAAGGATATTTGGAGTAATTTCTTACTTTGATGGTTTTTTCATTACTTGGTACAAAATGAAATTTTTTTTTTCAGTGTACATATTCAAGTAATTTTTGTTTCCTTTATATAAAAATAAAGTTAATATGTATTGGAGCATGTGGACATTTCTGTCTTATACTGTCTTTCATCTTACCGTTCTTTTTCAAGGGAATCTAAAAAATAGCAAATGCAGTTAAAATCAATTCATGAGTCTATCGAAATTTCTTTTCCCGTACATTATTCGTCTACTTACTTTTACAATTTTTTTCACTCACTCACGCCTGTTCTTCAAGCAAAACTGAATTTTGAACTGACAATAACTCGATAACTATTTTAATAACTGAGAAAAGTACAGTATAGTTGAGTTCAAATATGATGAAAAAATAAAAGTCAGAGAAAAAATAATTTTCATACGAATTTTCATATGAAACATTCAGTTTTGTATTACCATGCAATGTAAGCATTAAAATACGTACTATATGTACTATTAAAGAGTTGATCTGTAAATAAGTTTTGAAAGAATCAAATAACTCAACTATTATATTGAATTTTAATTTATTATGGATTTAATATTATTAGTACATGTGAGATCGTTGAAATAATGCGTTATCCTTACGAACCTTCTTCTTGTTAGACCAGTATCTGCAAGAAAAAGGCTTATAAAACATCAACTTAAAAAAAAAACAAAGAAGTGACAAGATATTAATCTGGCCAGTATGCTTCTAAATATTCTCCAAAATAGACACAACTAGAGACCAGCTCAAGAATTTTCTTCGGCAAAATGATCTGAATATTTTTGAGTAGTTTTTTGTTATTGACAAATCTCACATTTATTTGATCCAAATAATGATCAAATATCCGTCGTAATTTTCACGATGTACTTGACGTTAACTTTTTTGGTTTTGATCCATCTCTAAAAACATCTTTATCAACCAGCTCTTTCAATGCGAAGCAAATTCCTTCATATTGTTGGAAAAATAGCTATGTTTCTTAAGAAATATATATCATCAGAACGAGCGCGTTTTTATGCCTTAACGAACTATAATGCAAGCACGAAACCGTTTAGTAGTCAGGCACAGCGCATAGCATAGTAAAAATTCAAACTAAAGCCACCAATATTTTATGGAATTACGCCAGTCAATATCTTCAAGCTTCAGTTCGACATAACTGCTTCAAAGAATTAATGGGCCGATAGCGACAAGGTTCTAGAGAAAGATCGTTGTAGCTACCAATCACTGATGGACACACTCCAGCGAAAATATGGGAACGAATATAACAGTCAATTGCATTGAGTGGAATTAGGATCGCTAGTGCTACAGGGTAATGAGACTCCATTAAGATTACGCTTCTTCCAACATCTCACAAATACAGCGTGTGTAAGCAGCTTCGTAAAGGAAGTTGAGCTTTAATGGAAATAAAATTGAGCATGACAACGGAAGAATATGCACAGATTCTCGGTAAGAAAAAGAAATGGGTCCCTATCGTAATAGCACGTGGACACATGACTTGATTCTGGCCGACATCATCGATGACGTAATAATTGGCGTTGATTTTATAATTGATAATGAATATACGTTAGATTTACATCAACGGATACTACGTTATGCAAATGTCGAGTTACCATTAAACATCGGTTACAAGCGTAGCGAAAACATCAAACGAATACTGCATGCCAACGCCAAGAAGTTCCAGCAAAATCAGAAGGGGTAATTTAGGCATAGCTGAATGTGGATGATGGGACAGGCAAGTTGTGGGTAGTGGAAGCAAAATATTAAATAAAAAATAAAAGCATCATACTTCGAAAACGTTAGTGGAATCTAAAGATAATGGAATAATTCCGGTGAGAATACTAAATTCAACTAAGATACCTAGGGTTGTCAAGAAAGGAATAGTGGTTGGACGTTGTCAAGAATCGATACATCGTCGATTGCAAAAGAGGTTCGCCGATAAAACGTGGAAGAGCGGGAGCTGCTAAAGCGGAACTAAAGGCACATATTAAAGAATGGGCAGGTGTGCTTACAAAGCAGCAAAAAGAGAAGGCCTCACAACTATTGGAGAAGTACAGTTCAATTTTTTCATCATATGAAAAAACTGATGGAAGAACAGCCATCGTGACACGTTCATTGACACTGGAAACTCTAAACCAATCCATCAAGTGCATGAGTTCCATTGGCCAAAAGAGATGAAGCCATTGCTGATTACGTATATGCAGAAGCAAGACGTATTGAACTATCAGCGATACCATGAAGATCACCAGTTGTGCTAATAAAAAAGAAAGATGGAAGCACTCGATTCTGTGTGAATTACAAAAGCCAATTTTTTCACGAATTCTTCAACTTCCAAGAATTGACGATGCTTTAGCTGGTGCGAAATGGTTTCGAAATCTTGATATACAAAGTGGCTACTGGCAAATGTAACCAGGTAAGGAGGACAGAGAGAAAACAGCTTTCAGTATTGGCGATGATGTATGGAAATTCACAGTTACGCAATTTTGGTTGTGTAATGAGCCAGCGATTTTCGAACGTTTGATGGAACGTGTACTTAGAAGACTATACAGTGAAAACGTTCTTAGTGTACATTGTTGATCTTATCGTGGTGGGAAAAGATTTCAACGACTACCTGGAAAAGTTGTAAGAAGTAGTTGGTCATGTACAATCAGCAGGGCTCAAATTGAATCTGAATCTGTAGTTACTTATATTGAACATACACTAACCGCGGAAGAGGTACAAACTGACGATAAAAGAGTAGCAGCAGTACGAGATTAATAGGCTTTGTGCCTGCTATGGACGATTTGTTCCTGGATTTGCAAACATTAGCAGCCATTTGCATGAGTTGACAAGATATAATAATCCATTTATGTGGGCCGAGGTACAACAGAAAGCATTCGAACAGCTGAATAACGACTCTGCCCACCACCAGTATTAACTTATCCAATACCTGATCAAAAGTTTGTATTAGACACTGATGTGAGTGGCTATGGAATAGGCGGTGTGATCTCCCATATAATAGATAGGTAAGAAAAAGTGATAACATACTATAGCAAAATCTTTTCGAAGCAAGAAAGAAACTAATTTGTCACACAAAGAGAGTTGCTCGCAATATTGGAATGTGTGAAGTACATCCATAAGTACTTGCACTACCAGTTATTCCCTTTACGAACCGATCACTAAGCATTTATTGAATCTTTCTAAAATACCTAGAAACTAACAATAAGTATTCAAATCTTACAAACTAACTAAAATTATGTGATATTCCCTACGTTCCATCACAATTTGTTGAGTCGCGAGGTATAGCAATTTCACAGCTTATTCAGTGTGTCTCTTCTTTTTAATCGACGATGCCCTGTGCTAAGCAACAATTGCCTAGCAAGGGGATTCATATGATTGTGTAATTTTTGAATGTAGCTTCTGCAGGACCTTGCAACTTCTTCAGAAATTGTGGGTACATTTAAATCTCGATGGATGTTAACGTTCCTCATATACCAAGGCGCGTTTACAATAATTCGCAGACACTTGGATTATATTCGCTGCAATTTTTCGATATTTAAGGGAGATGGGGTGCCCCAAAACTGAATACCATAAGTCCAGATTGGCTTCAGGATTGCTTTATATAATAGCACTTTGTATTCGAGATTCAACTTTGATCTTTTGTATAACAGCCACCATAACTGATTCATTTTAAGCTTGATCTGAGTTTTCTTTGCCTCTATGTGATTTTTCCAGGTCAGCGTTCTGTCCAGGTGAATAACTAAGTACTTTGTTGAGGAACATTGTGGAACTGATTGGCCATTAATTTTAAGTGGGGTACTTGTATCTAGCCTTAGCATGAAGGTTACATGTACCCTCTTTGATTCATTGACTTTTTGCTAGCCATTTTGCTAGCCAGATTTCGAGAGAATCGACATGAGTCTGCAGGAGTTTAGTAGCTTCTATGGGGTTAGAGCGAGAGCACAATATTGCCGTATCATCTGCAAAGGTCGATATAAATGTATGGTTATTGCTGGGCATATCTGTAGTGTATAAGAGATACAGTAAGGGGCCCAAAGCGCTTCCTTGAGGAACGCCAGCGTGAATATCCAATGGATTTGTTGTGTAATCCTTGTGATGTACGAGCAATTGTCTTTTCGTGAGGTAGCTACTAAGCAATGAGGAGACATTTGCAGGCAGTAATAGTTTGAGTTTGTAAATAAGGCCATCGTGCCATACTTTATCGAAAGCTTGAGTGATATCAAGAAAGACAGCTGAGCAATACTTTTTTTCTTCAAAAGTGTTCCTTATCAGAGTTACAATGCGGTGGACTTGTTCTATTGTGCCGTGCTGTTTTCTAAATCCAAACTGATGTTGAGGAATCAGTTGGTTGAGATTAATAAATGGAGTTATATTCATGACAAGTAGCTTTTCGAATACTTTAGAAAGTAGAGGCAGGAGGCTATAGGTCTGTACGATGCAACTTTTGTAGGGTCTTTTCCTGGTTTTGCTATCATAATAATTTTTGAAGTTTTCCAGCATTTGGGATAGTGTTTAATACGAAGGATAGCATTGAAAATGTGCATCAGATGAATTACTGAAGCCGGAGGTAGCTCTTTTATCATTTTACCGGTAATTTTATCTGGACCAGGTGATTTTTTTGGGTTTAAATCTTTATAAATTGCTTTGAATATGTCCTTTTTTTAATTTTGAGCGTTATTGAGCAAGGTTGAGAAGTTAATTTTGGTAATGAGGACTGTGAAGAGGGTGGATTGGGTGTAAACACACTTTTTAGGTGGTTTGCAAAAGCCAAACCCTTCTCACAGTTGCTTCTAGCCCATTTACCGTCACTCAAGCGGATGGGGGAATCAGTGAGAATTGGCCGATTTGAGTTTTTTGCTGATTTCCACAAAGAGTAGTCTGACGCTTCACCAGGTGTTAATTTCGCTATGTGCTCTTCTAACTCTTTGTTGTTTTTATTTTTTAGGGCTTGCTTTAACTTTCGAGTGCAGTGTTGTAGCTGTGTTTTCAGATTCGGTGATCTGAATTCTTGCCATTGCCTTCGGAGTCTTTTTCTCTGTCTTACTAGCAATTCAATGTCGGCTGATGTGTATGGGCTATAGTTTAATTGCTTGCATACCCTTGTGCATGTGGCTGAGCTAAGAGCTAATGAGAGCGGCTGGTTGAATTTTTCGAGTGCTGAGTCTACATCGTGTCCATTTCTTAATACAGTACTTAGAGGAAGATGGGAATTTATATATTTCTTAAATTTCAACCAGTCTATTTTCTTTCTAACGCAATTGGCTTGAAGGCTTGGTGATTTTATAGATATTACCGTGGGTGAGTGATGAGAAGAGAGATCATAATTACACTCTGTGTAGATAATATCCCTCTGAAAACCTTTGGCAACTCCAAAGTCTATGAGATCGGGTATCTTCCTCTTGTCCGTCGGCCAATATGTCGGTTGACCATTTGAAATAACATCGTAGCCGTGGTTAGTGATGATTGAACATAGTCTTCTGCCTTTTGGAGTTATTAAGCGTGAGCCCCAGTGAGTGTGTTTGGCGTTGAAATCGCCAGCAACCAAGAATTTGCTACAAAGAGTTGAGAAAAATTCTTTATATTGCTGTTCAGTAATACTGTCTCTTGGGGGACAGTATATTGCAGATATTACTATCTTAGAGATGTATTCTTCCAGACATATAGATGTTGCTTGCAAGTAGACTCTACTGAAATCTTCGAGAACATGATGTTTTATTCTGCTTTTTATCAATATGGCAGTTCCTCCGCGTCCTTACCATGCGGATGATTTGTAGTGTACAGTTTGTAATATGGTATTCGGTAGCAATTTTTGTCAGTGAAATGGGTCTCAGATATCATCATTATGTCGATCTGGCTGGAATCAAGGAATTGAATTAGCTCCAAACGGTGCTGGCTTAAGCCGTTGGCGTTCCAGTGGCATATCATGAGACGACTCATGGTCTGGATAGCAATGTTTGGAGTAACATCGATTGATTTTTCATCATTTCTTGCATCATTGTTTGCATTGAGTTCATGAATTGGTTCATATTCTGAATTAATGTTTGAAGCAAATGTTCAAGGGTACTTGGCTGTTGGGTGGGCAGTGAGTGTTTCTGCTCATTATTTACATTGTTTTGTTGGCGTGGGTTTTGTTTTCACACGCTAGCGTATGAATTGGTTTGATTCTTGTTTGGGATTGCAGAGAAGAATTGTGTTGCATCAATATTTTGTCTCTTACTTGAGTTGGCTATCTGAGTTTGCTCAACTGGTTTTAAAGGTTGATTGCTAGCGGAGAAATTTAGCTTTAGGGTTGTATATACTGGGCAACCTCTATAATTTGCGGTGTGATTACCTCCACAAATGCTGCATTTTTTCATGCTAGCACCGCCTTTAGATTTTGGGCATATGTTTGATTTATGGAGATCTCCACAAATCACACAAACAGCTGGCAGGGTACAATATGTCTTAGTATGTCCATATTCTTGGCAGTTACTGCACTGAGGAGGTCCAGTTCTGTTATGGGGTTCTTCGATTGTGATTTTGCGATGCAATAAATATCGAATTTTATATATGGGGTATACTTCACATTTTTTTAGGGTTTTTGTTTCAGGTTGAGGTATATTGCTCTTGTTGAGAATGTTGAATACTGTTTTGGCTTGAAACCCTTCTTCCTGAGGGACAAGTTTGACTTCGTTAATATCAACGTTGGGTTTGACGCCTTTGAGTACAATGATTAAGCCTTTACTACTTTTTAGCTGATATGTGTAGTAATTCTTTTTTCTAGCATCAAATTCTGCAATTACTTTGCGATAATGAGTTTCGCTATAGATTTGCACTTTCGTTTCCTCAATTTGGCCTTTGCGAATAGGAACAATGTGGAAATTCTTTGGCCCTATAAGACTTCTTATTCTGGAAATCAACTTATTCTCTTAAGAAAATGGACGGGGGTTTGAAATTTTTCTTGGGAATAATATTTTCGTCACTTTCATCACCTGAAAGCAGTGCGTATCTATTTTCCAAACTAATAGGGGCAGTGTTCTAATTTGAATTTTTGTTGAATTCATTTGTTTTGAATTTTGGGGACTTCTTTTTCGCTTTACTACAGTAATGTAATATAGCTAAGATGGCTATATAATTTAATTTAAAAATCCTGAAGTACAATTAGCTCGTTGGATTAAACGGCTGCGGAGTTATGACTTTGCGTCGTAAAGGAAGGCATCATGGTAACGCGGATGAAGTTCACCAGATCATCAGTTCAAACTATAATTATACAATAAATTATAATATTGGGTATTGTGATAACGACGGTTTTTCTATTTGGATGTTAGGATATGTGTGTGTGAGAGAGATGCCGGTGGGATACCTTGGTTGAGTTGTACCGATGTATTTGCAATTACCGACTGCTTCTTGCGTTCTAATAAAATTAAACATATTTTTTATTTAATCGTTTTTAAATTATAAATTATAAATATAAAAACATCTACTTGTCTTAATTATTATCCGAAATCCGGTGTTTTCGGGATTGTTAATGTTTGCTGGATGTGTCATTTCTCGCCATCTCCTTTGTCACTTGCAAACTATTGCTGTATATAATTGATGACAAATCTTGCTGTTGTTGCCGCTGATACTGTTGATTTTCTTCCATTGGTTCGCTTTATAAACTATTGTTGTTATTGTTATGGTTGATGAGATGGTGGTGCTGCTGATACTTGTGGTAATTGTTGTATTCGCATTAGCACACTTTCCATCAACTTCCAAATTGTAGAGCCTTTCGTTGGTGGCCAATACCATTGTTCAAGATGTATGTATAAATCGAATTTTGATTTATTTCATTATTTTCATTGTCGGAAGAAATTCCGTATTGAAATGAAAAAGAAAAGCACTAAAAACACAAACTAATTGTTTTTTTTGTTGTATTTTATTTCGTACAAAATAAACCTCGGGATATATATACATATAAACGTTGTATATTATTATTACACGAATTATGTATACGTGATATACACAATTTATTGTTAAAGCGAATTACAAATATGTTCCAGAATGGAAATCGATGTGTATTGTAGAGTACAAAAACACTAGAGATGTATACACACGTTTATGTGTATTATGTATTATAACAAACATCACAGGATAATAGTTCACAATTTAAATTATACTAGTATAGTATAACAAGATAAAAATATATATATCAAAAAGAAGGCGCGCACTGTTCGTGTCGGGAAAAAATGCCAGCAGTATGAAAAAAAAGAAGAACAAGAACAGACGAATCGACTGCTGACTGATCAAGTCAGAGTTGCCTTCGTCTTCAATAAAGGTGACAACAGACAATGCGCGAGACATAATTTTCTGGCGTAGACAATATGTTTACAGGTTTTAACGTAAATTAATGTTGGTGAATATTCTGACGAAACTTTCAGAAATGATTAAAGTGCGCCTGTAGAAGTGGAAAAATAACCTACGACACGTCGGGATAAAGAAATGAAGTAATGGGTTTCTTTTTTAATTGCATTTAATAGATTACTGACTTTTGATCCTGTATACAACCGATTGCTGTTACCATAAAAAAGTAATTTATTATTGGGTTGCATTCATTATCATCGATATATGGTGTAGTAATTCAATTACAATTCTGATATATGAACTTTGCCTTTGTAGACTTTTTATTGCATGCTGAATTTTTATTGAAAATATAGTTTTTGAACCAATTTGCACACCGCAGTGTTGGCCAGGAAGGGTCGATAAACGGTGAAATTTATAACGAACTGAAAGTTCTTTTCTACAGTTTAACATTTCATATTTTTCTATATTGTAGTGGTACGGCCATCGAAGCATTTAGTGCACATTTTTTGTCAATTCACTGAAAAATGATAGCACATTTATCAAAACTAATTACTCTAAATATTTAAATTATTTCCACTGGTCGAAGCACTATGCACAAGTAGGGATCGATCTCACGTCGCTTTGTGGTTGTCGTGATGGTTGATTTTGGTGCTACTAATTACTATGCTCCGTGATTCAATGAAGTCAATTCCCGTCATTCCCATATGAGATGTGTTCAGGTAGAGGCTTGATTTTTCAAGAGTTGGGCCTTGCCCATCCTGGCATTCAAGTCGCCATTCATTCAGGCTAAAGCAGTTATAAACTTCTTTGAGGCGCTGAAAGAAGTTCAATTAGGCTGCAACGTCTTTCTCGCCCGTCGGGGCATGAGCACGTATTAGGTTGATGTTAGGTATTTTACCTTAATACAGATTAAGGCCAGGCGCTCGTTCGCAGGTGTGAACTGTTAGATTAGGTGTCGCAGTCTCTTACTGACCAAAAATTAACTTCATAATTCGTGTGTTTTGCATACTAACAGTAAAATATATCACAGGACGCTCTTTTGGTATAGACCTGTCCTGTTTGGGAAGACCCTCATAACTGGCATCAAATCAATTAAAAGTGTTAGATCTTCTAAAGTACATTGAATGTTTTCATAGACATATCTACTATTAGAAAAAAATAATAATTTTGGTGAAGAACATTATTTTTGTTATTAAAAAAACACATCAATGTATGATATGATAACCACTGAAAGTTATCAAGTGAAAGTGATAAAGAATTGAATTGTGATGAATACAAACATTTGAATGTTGGTCAAGTAAAAACAAAGCTCTTTAAACGTTTGAAGCTTGTACTAGATCTTAAGCTCTCAAACTCATACAGGTAGCGTAAACTAATTCTGAGGTCGATTCAGGCAACTCCTGGGTCTTAGAACGTTTGCTATTTTCCGAAGAATTTTAAAAAGAAATAAATGGTCTGCCCCCAGTAATTTTAAATACAATGCGTTGGAAAGATATTTATGTCTCAAGCCACTCTTTATCGCATTTATTATAGTGCTCTTCTATTCTACTCCCTTTAGATTATCTTGACTTGTACTATGACTTGAAATAACTGAATTTCTTTTTAGATCCTTGATGTTCGTTTTTCCAGCTGTTTTATCAAGTACATATATTGTTTCTCGAAGCTATTTTTGCCAAAACTACCTAAAAAAATAAATATGTGGCACTTAAAGCCCCAAAGGGCTCATTGGCCGAGCTTCTCTTCCATTACTGTTGTGCGTCTTAAATTTGGACAGTATTAGAAGGGACCTACTTATTTTAGCCGGTTCCGAACGGCAAAACACTTGTGACATCACCTTTTCTGAGCTTTGTCACAGAGTTTTTTTATAAGCTTTATCATGGCAAGTTGTTACTGTCGGAAGAATTGCCAATTGCTTGCCGACAGGTGGGTACCATTCGATAGAAAAATCTTATCGATGTTAAATTTGTTATGCATCAGCCGGGGATTGAACCACGACCTACAGATCAGAAGGCGAACACACTAACCACTGAGCTATGGCACCCATCTATTACGCCAAAACTATCTATTTTCTTAAAAAGTTCTTGCCTTGAGATAAATCATATATTAGAAGACGTTCCTAAAACAAAATAAATAACTGAATAATAATGAAGAATTTGGATTAAAGTAAGTCAAGTACTAAAAACGCAAGTCAAATGTTCAAGGGAAGAGATGCGTTTCCAATAGCCTCTCCTTCCCAAAAGTCAACCTCACCTACATGCGGTGGACCCTATTTTCGCAAACAAAGCATTGGCGGTATAACCATAAACCTAGCACACTGGGGAAATACTTAGTGCTAAATAAAGTTCAACGAGCGTGTGTACTTATAATAAACTACTTTTTTTTGCCAGCGTCTGTCTCATAGTGAGCGGCTGTTTTATAGAAGAAGGAGAAGTCAAAACCTATCAGAAGACAACGGGAATCCACTTAAGTATAAACCCACGAAAGTCTTACATAACATGTATGCAATACAATATATGGAAGTACAACTGCAACAACGGCCCTCAGTTTCCAGCGAAACGAGCGTGCTAAGGATCCCCGAAGGTATAACACAGCAAAGAGTGAAATTTTGGACAAGGAATGTCCGTAGTTTATTTAAAGCTGCTAAGCTAAAAAATGCTATATTGGAAACGAACAGACTAAAAATAGACGTCCTTGGGATGAGTGAAACCTGGTGGCCTGATAGTGGTGAGTTTTGCTCCGAAAATACGAAAATATATTTTTCAGGTAATTAAAACAAAACCACAGAAATGGAGTAGCTAATATATTAAATAGGAGAATAGCAAGCAATGTTATAGCCTTCATACCCAAATCCGATAGAACTATGATGTTATAAATTAATGCACATAAATATAAATATGTTACAAATTTACGCGCCGATAACAAATAGAAGTAAAGAGGAAATCGAAAGCTTTTTGCGAAGAAATACATGAACTCATGACATTCACTAAACCGCACGACATTAATAGCATACAAAGAGATTTTAATGCCAAAGTTGGATTGCTTGGCGTTTATGGTATAGCTGGAAGCTTTGGACTTTGGAAAGAGGCGATAAGTTAATACAATTCTGCCAAGATCATAACATGAAAATTACTAATACCTGGTACCGACTACCACTCACTTTTCGTCCCTCAAATCGTGTGTAAATTATTTGTTCGGTTGCAGAATTCTTCTACTTCCTTCCTCATAATAACATCACGCGTTATTTCAAGCATGTCTTTATGGGGTATGTTCCACATTTCGAGTTCATCAATAAATTGGCGATCCAGTGTGGACATCCTCCTGCTTGCCAATGCAGGACACTGGCACACTATGTGCGCCGCTGTCTCTGCCTCTTCCATGCATAATCTGCAAATGTCAGCATACTCCCCATCAACAAGACCCATCTTGCTGAGGTGGTACCTGAAATTGCCATGCCCAGTTATTAATGCCAGCTTGGAGTTAACCGTCCTAGACTGAGAGCCCTCCTCGATTCACTGCCCTTTGATAGCCTCAACGAAGCCTTTGCCTGTCTACAAGTAGATAGGTTCTCCCATCTCGTGAAATGGAGTTTCTTTATCCAGTCTTCGACCTTTGCCTTCACCGTCCCGCTGCTGAGAGCAACTACTGGTTACGGTCCATAAAATTCAGCTTCAGATCCTTGTCTAGCCAAGGCGTCTGCAACTTCATTCTGTTCTATACCAATGTGTCCCTTCACCCACATAAGAGTAATCGCATTACTACGAGCACACCCATTAAGTTTCTGAACACATTCGAGCGCCAACTTAGAAGATACCGTAGGTTGTTGCAGCCGCCTGGTTATCGAGTGCTAGCAAGATTTTCTTACCTTGCACCTTTCCATCCAGTAGATAGTCTAGCGCATGCATTAGACCAAGCATTTCTGCTTGATAGACCGATACGTATCTTCCCAGATTCAGAGTGCATGCCAGTCCCAACTCTTTAGAGAAGATTCCAGCACCACAGCAGCATATGTTATTAAGCGTCTGACCATCGTTGGGTAGATCCAGTGCGCTGCTCTGGGAGTGATTCCCCACATGAGACCGAACACTCTCTTACACTGATGCAATACCCGCTTGCCCTTCTGGATCTTGTCATCAACTTGACTATTCCAAGTCAGCTTGTTATCCAGGATGACACCTAGATACTTTACTTCCTTGGATACGTTGATGTTCGATCCAAAAAGCCTAAGAGAGTCTATTGTTAGTCCAGTCCTCCTTTTAGTAAAGAGTACTGTATCCGACTTACTAGCAATTACAGAGAGACCTTGTTCCGTGCACCATCCTTCAAGCATTTTGAGTGCACCTCTCATGGTATCATAAATATTGTCCAGGATCTTACCGCTCACAGTTACCGTTATGGCATCTGCATACCCGACGGTGTGTATGCCTTTGAGTCCAGAAGCTGAAGTAGGGAATCGACCGTGATGTTTCAAAGAATGGGCGATAATACTCCCCCCTGTGGACACCCTTTGACTACCCTACCTGTGAGTCTGTAACTCCCATTTTGAAAGTTTATTGCCCTTTTCCTCAGCATGCTGTCCACCCACCTTATAATGGTTGGGCTGACTTCACGAGTAGCAAGGGCCATCCTTAGCTTATCGAAACCAATCTTATCGAAGGCACCTTCTATATCCATAAAAGTAGACATAGATATCCCTCCACAAGACAGTTCCCTCTCCGCTACTCGAACGAGTTCGTGCAGGGCCGTTTCAGTGGATTTGCCAGCTCTGTACGCGTGCTGACACCTGCTCAGTGGTTTTGTCAGAAGCGTTGTCCTTTCCATGTAGTCCGCCAGTACTCCTTCCATACATTTAAGCAGAAAGGAGGTCAAGCTAACCGGCCGGAAAGATTTAGCCTCTGAGTAGTCCCTTTTTCCCGGCTTTGGAAGAAAGACAACCTTAGTCTCTCTCCATTGAGTCGGGATATATCCTGTAGCCAGGCAAGTAATAAATATTCCCAGAAGCCTGTCTACCAGAGCTTCTGCTCCCCACTGAAGTAGGGCTGGAAATATCCCATCTGTACCCGCTGTTTTGAATGGAGAGAAACGCTTAATGGCGTTTATCACTCATCTCTGGTGACTATCCTTTCAGCTTCCAATCTTTCATTCCTGTTTGCACCCTTGCGGGTGGCTTCCCAAGGATCTTCCGATCTAAAGCTTCCTGGAAAATGCACCTCCATCAGGTATTTCAGTGACTCTCCGATTGTATCTGTAAAGGATCCATTCGTTTTGCGAATTAATCCCAACTTTGACACCGGGTCCTTTGATATGATCCTCTGTAATCTACATACATCGGTCATATATTGCATATTTGAGCAGAATTCCCTCTACGTTTTCCTTTTACGGTTGCGTAGAGTCTTCTTCAGCTCCCTTTTCTTTGACTTGTAGTCGTCCCATGCATTGGGGTCCCCTCTCATGTGACGATCAAAAGCATTCCTTGTCTCCTTTTTCATGGATTCCAGTCCCCCATTCCACCATGGAGTGGGATCTCCTTCATCCACTACCGTCAGAGGACATGAAGCTTCAAATGCTTTGATCATGGCTGAGCTGATAGCCCTCACCTGATACTCAACATCTGCGCTTGTTCTAGGTCTTTTAAACCTCCTTGGCAATAATTCCTCAAGAACTTCGCAGTACCTTGTACAATCCATTCGTTTCGGTATCCTTACCATTCTACAGTCGTTCCTATGTCTTTTATCGGACGTAACCCCTCTTTGCCGACAACGCAGTTAGGCTGTCACATTTGAGCTTCGCACCCTCTCACAAACCGGTTAGGTGCTTCATTGTCTTGCACAGCCATTGCTTGGATAGCTGATTTTTGCAACTTAGTACAATCAATCTGCTCTCCACCCTTGCCCTGCCGACAAGGGTGGAGCATCCCAGCATCCACCTCAATTGGCCCCTCCGTCGTCTTCGGATAAGGCTCCTCAGACGATGAACTTTTCAAAGTGGTTCCGGAGCTATCGCTCCTGAACCTCTTCCCCGAGTTCTTCACCTCCAAGGTCGACTCATCTTGCAGAAGTTCACTGAGTTGGCCCGAGAGCTGCCCAATGTCTTCTCTGACGACTTCTTGGCCTTTTTACGTTGTCTCTTTCGCTTCTGCTTCTCCAATTTCTTCAACTGGATTCGCTCTGCTCTGAAGACTCCGTCCTCTTCGCTTATACCTGATAAAGCTAACGATTCCGCTCCACTAGGAGCGTCTTCATCCGCACCATCAGATGTGCGGCCAGATATTGTACGCTGCCTCCAAACCGGCTTCCCTGCCGACCTATTGACACCGTCCTCTTCGTTCAACACCGTCGCAGCCGCCGGCTTAAGTCTTCCGAGACCCTTTCCGTCCGCTACGACAGATGCTGCCATTGATTTTGGGCTGGCTAAAAGCTCAGCTTCTATAGAAGCCTCATTTTCCGCCACCCCCGCCACTACTTTTCCCGCTGTAGCTATCAGCACTACTTCGTATGAGGCAGTGCTGTCCGCCATTGCAGGAATTTCGTTATGAGTTCCAGAGGTGGGAACGAGTGGTGCAGCTAACAGCTCGGCCTCTGGTGAAGCCTTATTGTCCGCCGTTGCACCCGTCAACACCCCTGCAACCCCCAGATTTTTGGATTTTGGATCGAGATCTGGTTTTTGGGTTTTTACAATCAATGTTGTTCCCACGGGTTGCGAAGAAGTAAATGGCCGCCTGCGCAGAGATTCGCAGTACGCAGGTAAGGCTATTTATTACGGAGGGCGCCAGGTATCCGTAAGCCCACGTTAGCGACTGGGCTATTTGAAAAAGGGCCCCCCAGCCAGGCTAATTTTCGGCTCGGATCGCTTAACACCTGAATCCAGCCCCTCACCTCCGACCATGATAAGAGTACGTTGTCGAATGCTGTACTATTGAAGAGTAACAAACACTCATCAACTTACCTTTATCTTAGCTAGATACCGCCTGACATCGTACAGGCTGAACTGTGGTATCTATTTCCAGTTGGCGACCTGGAGGCGGGTTCATTGGATGATTTTGCTGACCTGAAAAAGCCATGGGAGATTCCAAATTCGCATCCAAAAACGGAATGGGAACTCTTGAAGATTCCTTATGTGTAAATGTCCTCGGATGTTGGATTAACGAAAATTGGGACTACGCATAAGAAGTGTTAACAAGAATAGAAATGGCAAGATCGTCCTTTTGCAACTATAAGAAAATACTCCGTAGTCATGATTTCAATATTTACCACCAAGCTTCGTTCCATTAAATGCTACGTATGGTCTATACAACTATACGCCGTGGAAATATAGACACTGAAAATAGCAGACATGAACAAGTTGTGGGCTTCCGAGATTTGGCTATATAAAAGAATACTAAAATACCTTGGACTTCCACTTTTCGAATAGCGAAGATATTCACCGAATAAATCGAAGCAGACAACTTCTAACCACAATAAAAAGAAGGAAAACAGCTTATTTGGGTCATATCCTCAGAAATCCAAAGTATCAATTGTTGCAGCTTATTCTGGAAGGCAAAATTAATAGAAGACGTACCATTGGAAGAAAGCAGTTATCATGGTTGCGAAATATTAGGCACTGGACGGGATTGAACGACATAAGAGAGTTATGAGACGTTGCAAGAGATAGAGAAGCATTCAATGAAATAGTCAACAGCAAATAAAATCAAATGCAAATAAAGAAAGAAAGAAGTACTGAAAATTTATCTATATCAAAAAGTAGCAAAAACTGCCAGAACATTTTTTTTTTGTAAAAGCCTATACAATAAAGATTATTTTCAGATAACAACCATATCTCAACACTGCTTAGAATATAAACCAAAAATTCGATTAATATTCGACTTCTTAACTAAATTTGTCTTGTTTTCCTAAAACATAATTACAAACATAATTACAAACCTATGGATGAAGGTTCCATAGCTAAATAGCACAAACGAATAATTTACCTAGCCCGAAGCTACTCTAAAATTGTACCAAAACCACTAACACTGAATAGCTCAGCCTGCAAGATGTAAGCACGCTTCACTCTAAAAGGAACTGTGTACCTTAAAATCCAAAAAAAAAAGTATTTGGTAGTTATATGGGTCTCCTGCTCCAGTGTGCGTCGGGAGTATTGATGGAATAAAACTGTATAATATTTTTTTTATTGTATATATACGTTCCTACATTATATATTGCATCAAACGGAATTTGAGACAAAGTGATTCGTTATCGTGCGACTTCTTCAAACATATTATGGACAAAATAATTATCTTCAACAAAAGCATCATGCTGTAGACATGCTGTGATATAGACAGCATTCTCAGAGTTGGAAAGAGAGTCGTGTCGAATGGGTCTTACGGTGAACGAGCGAAAGACGAAGTACTTTGTGTCAACAAACAATGAGTCACGGCATTTTGAACAGCACGTCACTGTTGACAACTATGCTTTTGAAGTAGAGAAGGACTTTGTCTATCTTGGAACCACAATTAACACCAGTAATGAAGATATTAAGAATGATTACTCTGCTAACAGGTGCTACTTTAGGTTGAGTAAATAATTGAGAAGTCGAGCCATCTCTCGAGAAACGAAAACCACACTCATCATGCCTGTCCTTACATATGGAGCCGAAGCTTGGACAATTGCCACCTCAGATGAGAGAATGCTTGAAGTTTTCGATAGAAATGTCTTACGAAAAATCTTTGGACCTATTTGCGTTAGTGGCGAGTATCAAATAAGGTACAATCATGAGCTGTATGAACTGTATGCCGACACGGACATAGTAAAGCGCATTAAAATTCAGCTACTGCGCTGGCTAAGCATGCGAAGCGAATGGAGGAACATGGTATTTCCTTGGTCTTTCCACTAGAGGTATTGGGCAACTTGTAGCGCTAGGAATCTCTTACTGGCGCCAGCTAGCGAAGGAAGGAGTTGGTTGGCGAAGCATGCTAGATTCAGCCTAAGTCGATTTTCGGTTGTAATTGCCTCATAAGTAAGTAGGTAAATTTAAATCATATGAGTTTGTTGCAGTTTCATTCAACATTGAAATGAATGGAGCGATTTTAGTTACTCTACCGACAAATATTGGTGGGGCTTAGGGACTTTTTATTATTTTTATCGCATTTTTCGACTTCCAGAGAAGAGAATCGATTTTCAGTTTGTTGCAAGATATCCAAACAGTATTTATGAAGTTTCGCTTGTTTTGGATTTACTTGGGCTTTTGGTCTCTATTTTTTATATGCTGTATTGTTCTCCACTCCTCATCTTGAATTTGTATAGTTGCAAGGATTTTGGGAGAGCAACTTGCTGCTGGTGTTTGTATAGAATCTGTAGTTCGTGTTGAAGTTACTTATTTTGGTGTTGTAAAGATTGTTGCTGATGACAATCTTTATTAACGTTGGGTGAACTTAAGGAAGACAAGGGGCATTCGGAGCTCTTAGAATTCGGAATACAAACGAAGTGTGGTTGTATTTGCTATTATTGCAAGCGTTGTTGTTTCTGTAGTTATTGTTGTTGTTGATGTTGTTGATTTGTTGTTGATGCTGTTGATGTTGATGTCGATGCTGCTGATGTTATTGATGCTGTTCGTGTTGCTCCCCTTTTAGGAGGGGAACGGTCTACACTCATTTTAAAAACATTTTTATTCATCTCTACACTTATTAATAGAGCAGAGCTTTTATAGTTTGCTTACTTTTAGGCCGCGTTTTTATATACGCGGGGCGTTCATACGTGGGTCATTCCTTTTTAAATCGCACAGATTTGGCAAAAAAAAACTTGACATTTTTAAATCGACCGAAAATTTATTTCAAAATTCTTTACGTAAAATAAGTTTACACATGTATCGGGAGAATTTTAAGAAAACCTTTGCTGAAAGTTGCGCGATTTAAAAAATAATGACCCATGTATAACCGTACACCGTACACACCAGGTATGTTGAAGATCTCTCATTTTGTTAATGTCTGTTATTTTTGTTTTGTTAACTTAATTTTTGTTATTTTTTTTTTGTTTATCCAGGATACGTTCCGAAATCACTGCACTCGATACTGTTCTAACGTGCTTGGACTTTCACACTACAGAGAAATTACTTTTATATTCATTAAGGTTACTGACGTTGTATGTATTTTAATTAAAAATTTGGTTAGGGGAACGTAAAATAATGATAGATTAACTTCGATTTCCAATGTAATCTGTAGCGCTATGGTAGGTGATAAAAGCGTTTTATAGATATGAGGTGTAATGAGTTGTGTAATGCTTGGCGGCTGTAGTTGAGGAGAGAAAGATGAATTTAGATGGAATGCGACGAAATTAAAAACTGTATTTTCAGTGTGTACTGTGCAGAATCTAAATTTATATTGAATTATGAGAGCTACGATGTATACATGTGTTGGCTTTTGTACTGTAAACTTGTGTTGTACTGATTCGTGGATTAGTATGACAGACCCAAATGAGTTTGGAGGATTACGAGATGATAGATTTCGAAGTTTATGGGGATAGATGTTATCATATTATTTTGCAAATGTGTCTCGTATGTTTTTTTTTGGAATATGATTTTTTTAAATTAACAACTGCAGTTGGTTAGACTTCTACCTTTCTCTGAGGCTACCTCTTATGTTCCAGTGCAAAATATTCAAAGCTGTTACCATTAATTGTATTTTTTTTTTTGTGTAATTGTGGGTTGGTAATCCAGTAAGTAAAGTAAATTAAATGTGAATAATATAAACCCTAGTGGGTGTCGTGGCTCAATGGTAAATGTGTTGTATTTCTGATCCGTAGTTCGTACTTTTATAACTTGGAAGATTTCAGGAGTTAATTATAATAACGCGTTATTTAAAAAGTATTAACAGCAGTTAAATATTTTGAAACATAGTGTATTGTAGGTATATAAAGGGTTATGCATTTTGCGATTTCAAAAGTAAATGTAAATAAAATACATATAAAATATTTTTTATCATGATATTTCTTTTTTATTATAAAATTTGAACGTTGACATTATGTGTGAAATACTACATCATTTAAATGACCACCACGCGAATTGTTGCAAGCATCGATTCTTTTGAGGTAATTTTCGACCACTTTTTGACACATATTGGGCGGTATCTCAGCCATAACGTGACGAATGTTGGTTTTTAGGTGCTCAAGAGTTAAAGGTTTATCTGCATAAACACGGTCTTTCGCGTAGCCCCACAAAAAAAAGTCAAGCGGTGTCAAATCGCATGATCTTGGTGGCCACTTGATATCGCCACGACGAGAAATTACGCGGCCAGGAAATTTCTCTTGCAATAAAGCCATATTCGCTCGAGTTGTGTGGCACCGTCTTGTTGAAACCACATATTCTCTAAGTCGTATTCTTCAATAGCAGGCAAAAAAAAGTCGGTTATCATATGACCATAACGCTCCGAATTGACGGTGACAGTCGTTCCATCGTCGTTTTCGAAGAAGTAAGGTCCAATCACACCTCCGGACCAAAGAGCGCACCAAGCAGTGACTTTTTGTGGATGTAGTGGCCTCTCTTCAATTTCTTGAGGATTCTCAGAACCCCAAATACGACAATTTTGTTTGTTAACATACCCACCGAGTGAGAAATGTGCTTCGTCGCTGAAGAAAATTTTGTTCGAAAAATCGCCGTCCACTGCCTGTTGTTCAAGCACCCATTCGACGTATCTACGACGTTGTGAATGGTCAGCTGGCTTCAGTTGTTATGTGAGCTGGATTTTATATGGATGTAGGTGTACATCCAAATGCAAAATACGCCATAATGTGACGTAAGACAGTCCTAATTCCTGAGAACGACGAGGAATCGACACATTCGGGTCTTCGGCAACACTTTCACTTACAGCAGCGATATTTTCGGTGGTACGAGCGAAACGATGATGCACAGGCCTTACAATATCTGTAACCGATCCAGTCTCTTCATATTTCTTCACAATTTTGCCAATTGCTTGCGTAGTTGGACGATTATGTAAACCATAATCTCCTCTTAAAGCACGATATGTGGCTGTGGCAGAATCACCATTTTTGTAGTAGGTTTTTACAATTTTAATGCGTTGTGCGATAGTTAAGCGATCCATTTTCGCAAATGTCGGACTTTGAACTGAAAAAGAAAGAAATTGTTTTAACAACTCAGTTTGACAGATGTCGAATTCTGGCCCTATACTTTTGAAACCGCGAAATGGATAACCCTTTATAACATATTTTTCATATGATGATTTTTTAACAAGTACAGAATGTACAGTTTCAACACCCTCTCCTCATATCACAATTGTAACAAATTTTTAATTGTACAAAAACTTGTAACATCTAACGACTTAGTAAAAATGTCTGCATTTTGTTTTCCCAATCCTTTCATAATATGATCTCTTAAAAAATTGTATATGCCAATATGTTTTGATCTCTTGAATTCTATATTCTTGGAAACTACAATACATCTTACATTATCTTTGTATAATTTCACTGAATAATTTTCGGGTAAAATATTTAAATCTTAAGGAATTCATTTAATCCAAAGTTCTTCAGATGCGGCATTGCTATGTGCCACATATTCAGCTTCACTGGAGGAAGTAGCCACCATTGTTTGCTTCTTGCTACACTATAAAATAGGATATCCCCAAAATAATATATGTATCCACTTGTTGGCTAGTCCAGTCACCATCAGCATACACCACCAAAATGTCACTGATACTTCCTTAATAAATTAACTTAAGAGACTTAGTACCTGTAAGGTATCTTAATATACGCCAATGTTCTTCTCCAGCAGTTTGTCAATACTAGCTTCCTGACTTAATCTCATTGTGATATCAGATTTTACTACATATATTCAATTTTATACCTAAGTAATATTTTAGTGCTCCACAATCTGAGATTTCAAAAACCATAGATAATTTCTACTTCATATTTCCTTTTCTTGTATTCGTTTTTCTGGATAATTTCAACAATTTTCATGAATGCAAAATCTAATTCCTCTGGAGTAATGCTTCATTCAAAGCTTCGATTTTCAGACTTTACATTTTAAGATCTATAAATATAGGCAACAATTCGTCGAATTTTATTGTAAGGTAAATGTTTTCCAACTAGTTTCAGAATTGCATTTTTTTCGTTTTTAATCACGACAAATACGTTTTTCGACTTCTTTTTGTCAGTGACGTTATTTCTTTTGACAAGTTGAAATGTTCATTCACTGGCCAATTTTCTGTGGTGTGTTTCAAGAATGCTGGATCTTCAAACCAAATTGACACATATATTTTAACTCCTTTATGTTACAGCCTCTCGATACAATATATACAGGATTCTGCTTTGTGGGCACATGTCACCATGCTAAATTATTTGACCAATCTTGTTGAAAAATTTGAAACAAATGTACAAAGTGAAGATGGGTGCATTTTTAACCAATATAAGACTATTTCAGAATCAGTCCAAAATACAACTTTTTCATATGATGGCATAATGTGTTGAATATTCCGGCATAATTTCGATAACAAATAAGCTGCACACAATTTGAAACGAGGCAAGGTTTTTGCTTTAAGAGGGACGACTTGCTCACCGCCAAAGTGAGTGATAATTATATTATTCTCTTCACTACGAACGTAAAAGCAACAACCAGAGAATCGTTGCGAAGCAACGGCAAAACCTTCATACTTCTAAAACCTTCATCGAACGTGAATATCAACGAATCAAATTTGGGGCACCAATAAATCCAAGAGCTTTCATGGATTCAAACTCATTAAACAGAAGCGTTTTGTTTTTACGTTGAACGAAGTTCCCATGGTTCGAATGCTATTTTGTTAACTGAAAACCAGCAGATTTCAGAATTGTTGTCAATTCATTTTGAATCTGTTGCAGCTCTTCGAAACTTGGTGCACCGAACAAGTTATCCACATAAAAATCTTCTCGAATTATCTTTGAGCCCAATGGAAACTTTTCTTTGATAATCACACACAGTTGCGTTAAACATTTTATCGCCAAATATGGTGCTGGTGTTGTGCCATACGTCACAGCATTTAAACGATATATTTGAATAGCTATGTTGTCGTTCTCACGCCGCAGTATCAATTGGTAATTTCGGTCTACCTCATGTACCTCAACTTGCCTATACATTTTTGTTATATCCGCTGTTATTGCGAATTTATGGCACCGAAACTTAGCAATGTAACGTACCGATCGGTCTGAAGTGAGGGCCCCGTCATGAGGATACTATTTAAAGAAATGCTTGAAGAAGTGCTGCTTAACTTATCAAATACCACTCTAAACTTGGTTGATATACTATCTGGTCGTATAACACTTTTGTGTGGTATGAAGTAATACGGCTCTTTTGGTATTGAGTTAGGTGCTAGAGACATATGACCAAGTGACAAGTATTCTCGCATAAAGTTCATATATATGTCTCGAGCTTCTGGTGTATAAATTTTTCTGCGCTCGAGAGAGAGAAATCGACGTTTAACTATCTCAAAGTACGTGCCAAGTAAAGATGGTGGCGTTTTTAACGGAAGACGTACACAATCATCCGTATGGCAATATTTTTATATTTTTGGCAAAATGTTCTTCGCAGCTTTTTTGCTCATCGGTGAGCTCATAGATAGCTCTTCACATTCCCAAAATTTTCTTATGACATCGTCAAGTTCCAGCAAGTTTGTATCACAAATTACAATTCTGTGAATGAAAACTTGCAACCAACCAAAGTTTTTTTGTAATATTGGCTAATATTCACGTAATTTTAATTGACCAACAGACAAAAGTTCAATGAAAATATCTGCGCCCAGCTAACTCAATGGAATATTCCATGAAATAGTCGTATATCTATAGCTGATTGATAGCCCGATATCGATTTCATCTCCCAGAAATTAGATAAAACCATATACGAATTTAGTCCGGATTTTACAGTAGTTGATACTTTTAGCTTTACTCCAATAGTAAGCTCGTCAATACCAATAAGGTTCAGTGAATTATGTTCTCGCTTTCGTTTTATTGAATGAGCAAAATCTTCCGACATGAAATTAAGAGGACTCCTGCAAGTTGGTATTCATCGAAGCTATCTTTTAATTTAACCACAGCGGTCGCAAGTATCATTTGGCCAAAAGCAGAAGATTAGATTCCCATTGGACATATATTTGCATTTGTTGTGCAAGCATTCGAACTATTTGTAGACAGTGGCAGCGCTTGATCGTTTGTAATGGAATTCGGTTTAGCAGTAACTTTATTTAGTAACTTCAACATCGTAAGATGTGGTCGATTTCACACACGACAACTGATTGACTTACAACTAGCAACTCCATGTTCTTTTTTCAAACAATTAAACAATTAAAGCGTATTTCTTTTAACGAATTCGAACCATTTCGCTACATTTAAATCATTAAATGTTTTACATTGTGCCGTAGCTCAGTGATTAGTGTGTTCGCCTTCTAATCTGTAGGTCGTGGTTCAATCCCCGGCAGATGCATAACAAATTTAATATCGATAAGATTTTTCTTTCGAATGGTACCCACCTGTCGGCAAGCAATTGGCAATTCTTCCGACAGTAACAACTTGCCATGAAAAAGCTTCTAAAAGAACTCTGTGACAAAGCTCAGAAACGTTCGGAACCAGCTAAAATAAGTAGGTCCCTTCTAATACTGTCCAAATTTAAGACGCACAACAGTAATGGAAGAGAAGCTCGGCCAATGAGCCCTTTGGGGCTTTAAGTGCCACATATTTATTTATTTTTTTAAATGTTTTACAAAGGTAAATTGCATGATTATGTGACTTGCAGAAATTAGATTTGTTTCTTAGGTCAGTACTCGATTGAGAGCATGCAAAGCAAGATTTATGTTCTGATATCTTTTCAGATAGATTGGAATTGTTTTTCGTAGCTTTGACGTCTTATCTTCATTTACGATTGGCAACGGCGAAATAAAACATTAGAGCACTCATTCCATGCTCGCAATTTAGACTAATCTAGGCTATCATTCCATCTTAATTTTGTAGCTGCATCAACTTTTGATAGCACGAGATAATTATACTTACTTACTTACTTATGTGGCCATTACATTACATTATATTATAAATTTGCCAGACAGTTCGTTACTTCGTGAGTTGGCGCCAGTTAGGTATTCCAAGCGCTGACAAGTTCTCCAATACTTAGGTCTTCCTTTCCTGCGTCATCCACAAGTGGATTCCGAATACAACACCTTCTTAACCGAAACGTGTTCTTCCAATCGCTCGAAATGACCTAGCCAGCGCAGTCACTGAATTTTAATGCGCTTTACTATGTCGGTGTCGGCATACAGCTCATGGTTGTACCTTATTCGATACTCACCACCAACGCAAATAGGTCCAAAGATTTTGTGTAGGACTTTTCTCTCGAAAACTCCGTGCATTCTCTCACCTGAGGTGAAAATTGTCCAAGCTTCAGCGCCACATGTACGGAGATATGATGAGAGACTTGTAGAGTGTGGTTTTCGTTTCTCGAGAGAAGGCCCGACTTCTTAATTGCTTACTTAATTCAAAGTGACACTTGTTAGTAAGAGTTATCATTCGCAATATCTACATGCTGACGTCAATACTGGTGATAATGCTGGTTCCTAGATAAAGTCCTTCAAGTAACTTCAAAATCGTAATTATCAACAATGATGTAGTGTCCAAGATGCTGGGACTCGTTGTTTGTTGATACTAGGTACTGCGTCTTGCCCTCGTTCACTGTAAGACCCATTCGACACGACTCTCTTTTCAGCTCTGAGAATCCTGCACTGGCTGGTCGCGTGTTCATGTCGATTATGTCAATATCATCGACATACGCTAACAGATTGCCATTATGTCGTAGATCAGCAGCTCGTATTATTTTCTTCATAATAAAATTGAAGAAGTCACACAGTAACGAATTACCTTGTCTGAAACCCCGTTCGGTACTAAACGGTGCGGAGAGGTCCTTCCCAATTTTCACTGCACAACGGGAGTTACACAGCGTCATTCTGCAAAGACAAAAGAGCTTCGCAGGAAACCGAACTCAAATATTGTTGTATAGAGGTATTCCCTTGCCTGACTGTCGAAAGTGGCTTTATAATAAACATGTTGATGGTGTGTGTCGATCTGTTTTTCTTGGGCCTTCTCCAGTATTTGGCGCAGTGTTAAAATCTGGTTGATGATGGATTTATCAGGACCGAAGCCACACTGATAAGGTCTAATCATGTTATAAAGGATAGGCTTCAATATTTCGCCCAGTACGATCGATAGAACCTTGTATGCGATGCTAAGAAGACTTATTTAACGGTAGTTGGCGCAAATTGTGAGGTCTCCTTTTTATGTACGGGAGAGAGAACACTCAGCCTCCAATTATGGGGCATGTTTTCATCCGACCATGTTCTGCTTATGAACTGGTGCATGTTGGTGAGCAGCATATCGCCTATGGTCTTAAATAACTCGGCGGCCAGCCGAGAAATGGCCTTTCTGACCTCATCATGGTCAAGTGTTGCAACATCTATACCATCATCAGTGATTGTGGAGTTCGGGAGATTTCCTCCACTGGCGGGATTGTTCGATGCATCGCCACTCAGTAACGTGAAAAAGTATTCCCTCCATAAGCTCAGTACATTCTGAATATCGGTAACGGGATTTCTATTTTTGTCACAACAGGAAGAGGCTCTTGCATTTAAACCGCCACTCAGGCTCTTGATCTTCTTGAAGAATTTTCAGTCTTATTTCTCTCTCTGACCAGCCGTATCTCCTTACACTCTCGTGTTTCTTGCTCTCTCTTCTTGTACCTGAAAAGACATCATTTCTCCGCACTCCTCTTCTCCATGTACCGCTCACTAACAGCTCTCCTGGATCCTGCACGGTAGCGTCGCGACATTTCTGATCATACCACTCATTCCTACGAAGCTGGTAGAAGCAGAAGTCATGGAGTGGCATATGTGTGACCACTGTGCGCATATATCATCAAAAGAGGACTGTTCTGAGTAAGCAGTTCCAATAGTCGAGTGGTAAAAGAATTTGCTGTCTCTGATGATTGCAGCTTATTTACGTCAAGCTATCACTGTGTGGGACTTCGTTTGTTTTTTGCGACACATAAACGTGTTCACACTTTAGCTGCAACAAGGCAATGATCAGAGTATATGTTGGCACCACGGATCGATTTCACGTCCATCACACTGGAAGCATGCTTTCCGTCCATCACCACATGATCAATTTAATTTCATGTTCGTTGATCTGGAGACAGCCATGTCGCTTTGTGGATGTCGAGATGTTAGAATCTGGTACCACTAATTACCGTGCTTTGTGCTGCGGTGAAGTCGATCAGCCTCACTCCGATATCAGAGGTGTTCTGGTGGAGGCTGAATTTTCCGACAGTTGGACCAAAGGTACCTTCCTTGCCCACCCTGGCATTAAAGTCGCCAAGCACGATTTTGATATCGTGGCGGGGGCAGCGGTCATAAGCTTCTTCGAGGCGGTGAAAGAAGATCTCCTTGGTCACATTGTCCTTCTCATCAGTCGGGGCGTGGGCACATATAAGGCTAATGTTGAAGAATTTTGCCCTGATGCGGATTGTTGCCA
This sequence comes from Megamerina dolium, assembly GCA_963854835.1. Classification (NCBI taxonomy): domain Eukaryota; kingdom Metazoa; phylum Arthropoda; class Insecta; order Diptera; family Megamerinidae; genus Megamerina; species Megamerina dolium. The sequence continues at coordinate 11,303,795 of OY978530.1, forward strand.
GCCGGTTCACAGGTGTGAACTGCTGGCCTGAAAACAAATCCTGACAACAAATCCACATCCGAGTTTGTGCCTCTCATGCATGTCAATTGTAAAATATATCACAGGATGCTCTTTTATAGCAACCTTGCCCTGTCCATCGCATTTCCTGAAGAGCGGTGATGTTAGCTCTGTATTTTTCGAGGACATCAACCAGCTGAATAGAGGCACCTACCCTATAAAGGGACCGAACATTCCATGTGTATATGCGGAAATCTTGGTCTTGGTCATTTAGTATGTGGGGGTCGTCAACAAAAGAGGTAGTCCTTATCCGAGACACGGTTTGATTTTTCATTATGTGAGAGGTTTTCGCCACTCACTTCATCCGCCTCCCAGTGGGTGCCAAGAGGACATTGCCCGGTGGTCGCCACGTGGGGAACCCCATTGAAAAATGAAGGTGACATGACATAACAAGCAGAACAAACTATATGACTTCCAGTGAGTTGACTTGCGATGAGTTCAACAAGGATTGCACTAGAACCGCCCGGTTGGAGCAGTTAGACACGCTACCTTGCGAAAACACCACCAGCATTTGTAATATCTTTCGCAGACCCCAACGACAACAACGAATCGTATGTTGCAGACACAATGTCTACTGCCTGGCGTAAAGCAGATGTACAAGGGCTAATCATTTTCGGAATGAAATTATTTGCTCAATACTATAAAAAAATTAAACATTTCTTGTCGTACCTTTCTTCGAGTCGCTCTAATGCTTTAGGGTAGTAACTTTCTGTTACTTAAAAGGCTTGAACTGTTCTCAAAGCATCTGCAGTCAAGCAAGTTAGCAAGTGATTAAACCTTTCGATTACCGATAGAGTAGGATCATCATGGACTAAAGTTTAAAACGAACTAATAACATTTTTATAAGTGGTATATTTTCCGGCAAAACTTGGTAATTTAAGTTTGGTAAGCGGTTCGAAGAAGGTATAGTGACACCCAAAGTGTTTTCAAATGCTGAACTTTCCCTATGCCTACTTCTGCCTAACAACAACAATAAGATGGTCTTCATAGTTATGCAAAGTTCTTCTGTATCAGCTCTTTTATCATCAGACGGATCAGTCTTCTCGATTTCCGTCTTGTATGCCATAATTAGCTTGATATATGAAGTCATGATGTCTAACCTGCATTCTAAATCTATAGAATTCCAACTTGCAGAAGAATTCTCCAGCATATTTTTATACGAGTAATGTTACCTCCAGCAGTGGCTCTTTGCTGCTAAAGCGACACGAGGTTGTCTACAACAACATTTTTTTTTGCATTCACTTCGGTAGACATCGTGATAATAAATTCAATACCTAAATACAATGAAAATATCGAAGTTGTTTGTACCGATAAGAGTCAGATTCAATACCACAAATTAATAAACCACGGAAATGCTTGCAATAACAATAATTTTAGTTAGCATAGGAAATGTTACTGACAGCGACTTTTACTTTCCCGGAAGCACCAATTTTAAACAGAACAACGACAACAATAGAAGCAAGGTAGTACAAATTTCAGAACTGTTATTCAACATGGCTCAATTCGGCTACAACCACAAATAAATTTACCTCTATATGAGACCGTTCAATACGGTGGTACATTTTATTCGCACTCCTCCTGGTAAGATCGCCAACTGTTTGTTTGTGCTATTTTTCACAAATTTATCGCCAAAATGTTCGTTTTGTTTTCACCACAAATTTAACAGCAGGCTTTTAATCAATATATCAAGCTCCAATGCGTAGCAATTAAGAGACATGTGTTACCCTTAGCGCCATAATAGCGAAAAAAAGAAAGATTTATTTCTACATTCAATATACATACTAAACTAAATTGGACAGTGTTAGCATTTAGATCATTATGCTTATTTAGCACTGAGAGTTTTAAAACATTTTGTCTTTCTTACATACTGTTTAGGAGGGTAGGTATAAGGGTATAGGTACAGATATATGAGTGTGCAAATCGACTTAATTAGAAGTGAGATTGTACTCACTGTACGAAGATTGGCACATCGTGGAAACAGACCGTGTTTCTGCCTCTGGTGTGGTTGATGTGGGAATGATGCTGCTGCCACTGTTGTGGGTGATGTGGCTGTGCTG